>WBNH01001628.1:209822-271396 GCA_013401255.1 Urocolius indicus | reverse complement strand
CCCCGTCCCCTTTTTATTTAGGTACAGTTTCTTTAAATCGAGCATACCATGCTGGGAAAATTCATGCAGATGACGTAGCATGAAGCATAGCGGAGCTTAAAAAAATCACCTGTTTAGAAAGAAAAGAAGAAAAAGAAAGAAAGAGGCAAGGAATGTAGTGTTCAAAATCATGATCATGAGAAAGCGACTATCCAGTCTCATGGACAACCAAGACGATTTCAAATGTTCTCTCACCGTTGTCTCATCTAGCGTGATTCGTTTAAATGTCTCTTTAATATCCAAATCCACTTAATTATCTTCAAACTTTGTTTTCCGCCAGGGATACGTAAAAAAATAAAAGGTTAATTATTAAAACTAGCCTCTTTTCCCTTTTAATCAAAATAACCATCTTCCAGCCCTCTGACTGTACATCTCATTCGTTTTAACAGTGATTTCAAATAGAGAAACTTAAGAATCTGACACGTGTGGCATCTCCCGACGCCACGACACTGAAAACACTCCTAACAATACCTGGGTTAAAATCTCTGAAAATATAAATGCTTCTTGAATCCACTTCAACATTTGAAAAAGGCCACATCTTTACACCCTCAGAACATTTTTCGCACAAAGTATAATCCTAAGGGACACTTAGAATTATTGAGCAGGCAAATCAGCCTCCAGATGATTCTCTCTCATAGGCAACCGTGCAACTTAAAAAAGCCTCCTTCCGAGGAAGCTGTCATGCTTAATCCTTTCCCCTGGCCATATACAACACAAAGCCAACCGGTTTCAGAAGCCTTTTTAATCTTGCACTTTGAGCCTCAAAGGATCACCATATTAAAGAAACATTTTCCAGAAATGTCTCTCTTGACAGTTTTATGCATGTTATTCCTCGATGCCCCCCCGCCCCCCCCCCTTAACAGTTTCACTGACTAAAGAAATAAACTGGTTTTCAAATAGTCTTTTCAGTAAAGTGCTTGTTATTACTCAAAAAAAAAAAAAAAAAAAAAAAAGAGAAAGTGCTATTTGAGTCTTAAGAGAATTTCTTTTTTTTTTTTTTTCTGTGAAAAACTGCCTGATATAGTTTTATCGTATTCATTTTTACATAAAGCTGAAATGAAACCTATCTCTTGTAAGGATACTGGGTTACTAATTTTGGTGTTTGGCAGCAGGAGAGACGCCCACAGGAGGTGGTGACACGCTGGAACCGTAGCGCAGAAGGTAGACCTTCTAGATGAAATGGAAGGCATATGGAGAGCTCCTACTAGAATCCTTTCATATTTATATACAAATATAATATATATTAAATATAATATAAAAATAGCTATATTCTTTTTTCTCTGAAGTTATCCTAGAAGCTTTTCTTCAAATCCTCACCCGTCACAGGCAAACAGTGTCTGTCTCCTGAACTCCACAAGACTACGCCGTCTTTTTCCCTCCGTTCCGTATCACCAGCCCCTTTCCTCCCGAAGGCAATCCTGCCTTGAACAGACTCCTGCCCTGAACACACTCCTGTCCTCCTGTCGGAGGTGTTCTGTGCCGGGTACGCTCGGGAACCCGCAGCACCACCGCCTTTGTTACCGTGCTGCTGAGCAGGGTGCTACAAGTAAGTTTATGACCGTAGTAAATGAGTCGGCCAGAAGCAAATGGATGAGTAAGAAAGAGGCAACAGCCCGGGTCCTCTTCCCACTAACAATCAAGGAGAGCCCAGCAGTTGATTCAGCAATGCGGGGAGCTGGGGAGCCTTTAAGCACACGTGTTTTAGTCACTAGCTGTGAAAGCAAGCGCCTGCACCCTCGCACAGAATCCGGGCCCAGCTCTACACACTCGCTCCTGTCCAGCAGCTGCACGATCCAGGGCAGCAATTTGTCAAATGTGTGCTATGCTTTTCCAGTTTCTTTGAGTTTCCCCAGCTTCTACGCTGCCTCAGCTAGCTGGCAGTTCTGTAGTTGTATGACCCCTCTTCTCTGAGGTTACAAAAAGCCTCTTGCTCCAAGCATACATTTCTCTAGTTCTCTTTCAGCAGCTACGCTGTTGTCGTCATCAAAGTTGCCCCTCACCTGGTTTAGCCTCTTTACCGACAGACCTATAGCAGCACATCAGAGTATTTGGGAAGGGGGAAATGGAAGAGAAGTTTAAATGAAGCTTTGCATAAAAAAGCTGCATCGTTAACTGTCTGGCTGGTATCTCTACTTTCTGTAATCCTCAGTGCAATAGTTTAATGAACCTTTTACCACTACTCAAGAGTTCTAACAGCACTATTAAAGCTCTCCTCCCAGTTTTTCTGGTTTTAGTGCTATATTCTTATTGTAATTGGTTAAAAAAATAAAAAAGAAGGTATCTAAGCTATCTTCCATTATGCAAAAGCACTGACAGCACAGACCTCTAGTCAGCGCAGCTGAATTTAGGAACAGGTGCAATGGCGTGGTAGGGACAGTAGAGCAAGGCAGGATTTCTTTACACAGAACTTTACAGAAACAGGCTTCTGACAATGTTTCCAGGGCAGAGAATGCCAGAAATCCCTTTGAAGAAGGGGAAGTGCTCCTTGCCACGTTTGGTATTGGCATCTGTTCCTCGCTCCAGGTCGCATGAGACTTCGTGGAGCAGAAAGCAATCTGATCCTCTTTGGTACGGTGTTTCTCACACTCTCCTTCCTTGTTCTCGCTACCGTGCTTTTTGGTGCCAAACTCTTGCTTTGTAACTGGGGAATAACAAAGACTTAACAGTGGGAGAGGTGCAGAGGCGAAGGCCTCAAACCGTAACCAAGCGCACCGAACGCTTGGCCACACTGGCGCTTCCTTCCTGTGGGTTTGGTTCATCCAGCAATACAATCAAACTGTTCAGAGTACAAAACAGTCCATCACCGTTTCGTTACATTCATTCAACTCCTCCTCAGTATTCAAGATTAATCCAGCTTTCTCTCCCTAGCACATATTTTAACTGCTTTTACTGGTTTTGTTTTTAGCTGTCAGACCTGCCGGCATCTACTCAATTTTCCTCTGAAGTTCTGGTTTCCACAAACTAGTACCATAAAATCCTACTGAACGTTTCCTTAAAATAGCACATCGCATCTGTTGGAACTTTTTATCTTCTTTATAAAATGAACTTGCCTTCTGAAGTCTTAGTTCAGTGATGTCTCTTAAATCAATAGTCTGGTAGTGTTAAATGCAATCATGATCTCCTCCAAAATACACTGTAAATGCTAGGAAAATTACTAAAGAAAATAAAAGATAATAAAGTCAGCTTACTACTCCTCCTCCTCCTGAAAAAAAGTTCTATGCTTTTAGGGGTTTTTTTGATCTTTTAAGAGTATTACCTTCAAGGTCTGAGATGTCAGAGACTCTTCAGTTTCTGGCTAGTGTTTGAGGGGGAATAACACTCAAAAATGCTCACAGCCTCAACTCAGACCGTTATGAAAATCAACACGATACAGAAATACCTATGAAGCAGATACACAGGTTTGGTTGACAATGTACTAAGACTTCAAAATTGAAAATGGTTACAGATTCAAGACATTGCAATTCAAGATGTTCAACATTATCACCTGAATTAAAATCAAGGCACTATGGGTTTCGTCGTCGTTGTTAAAATGACCCTGAATTAGTTCCGACTAATTTTTTTGAAGGAGAATAAAAAGATTCCAACATATTTTAACAAGTTACAATTCCCACCACAGAGAAAGTGGTTAAAAAGTGCCCAAAAGGTTATTAAATGTAAATATAATTTTTTTTTGTGCAAATTACTTCTATAACTGAAACATTCTTGAAAATTACTGTCATTTTTTTTTTTAAACCTTTTACATAAATATTTCCAACTATGAACTATATCAAAAGATAGCTTTGGGGAATAAAACTCCAAACCATCCGCAAGAAAGCAGTGCAAATTCCTATTTTTTTTCAAATAAAACCATGAATTAATTATGAAATGATGGATGATATTCATGAATCTGAATAGTCCTGAACCCTGATGCGTGATCACCAGTTCAAACAGCTTCATCAATAATTTAAACCTCGAGAAGTCAACTAACCGACGCACTATATCTCACCGGACAAACCCTGACATCACAGACAAAGCACAAACGAGAGACTTGTGCCCACGTTAAGGGTGAAAATAATGATGCATCATGTTGTAAACAAAAGGCTAGAACAGAGGAAAAAAAAACATTAGTCTGAGTATGGTGTGAGAATTTAGGGAAACGGATTCAAACCTACAAATAACAGATTACATTTTCATGCATCATATAAAATATTTTGCTCTTTCTCCTTTTATGCAGACATATACACAATATTTTACAGCATCTGTACAACAGAGAACTGGATTTCACACAACATTTTTAAAATATTTACCGTCCCATAATCACCTGAAAAAAAATTAGATGGTTTTTGGACTAGAATTTCTGGCATTTTTGTTTTCTGCTAATTCAAACAATTGCTCCGTGTCCATTTGAACACTTAAAAAATGTACAGGATTGATAAAAATACCAATATTTTCAGCATCCCTCTCATTTCAGTCACATTTTGAGATTTCACCTGGACAAATTAACACATGGCAGCAAATCCTTTAGAGCACAGAAACTGGGGCAACTATCAAAGTTGGCCATTTCCCCTTTATCACCTCGTGGCTTTGCTTAACAGATTCCAGAAGTTAGAAGTAGATCTCGACACTGCGGTGTTAGAAAGCCTTCGTACTGCTACCTCTGTAGCTTCAGTGCAACTGTTTGTGGAGCAGCTCCCTCCTGGCAGTTTGCTTCAAAAAGTGGCGGAGCTCCACGCTATTGTGGCTGAACTTTGGAAGGATCAGTCATCTTGTCAGTTCTGTGCCGCGAAAGTTGCTGCTGCTGCTGAGACTGATGCTGCTGGTGGTGGGACTGAGTAAAAGTGCTTTGTTGTAGTGGGAAAGCAGCAGAGAGGATAAGCTGAGCTGACTGATTTCCATGAAGTAACCTGGATGTCTAAAACATGGAAATGGAAAAGGATTATTTTGCCTGCTGCGCTGGGAAGCACAGGCCCAGCTGCCTTCTAACTTTGCACAAGGGTCCAATCAAAATAAACTCCTGATTTAGTTGTTCAAGCTGAGCAAGCGATGCAAAGATTAGTTCATACTAATAAAGTTAGAGCATCTGACCAATTAATAAAGCAGCTGTAACTGGTATTCGTAATTTCCCGTGACAATGGGTAGGAACACATGGCAATTTGTCTCTGTTTCAAGCCACAAGAGCATAACAAGGCTTAGAGAAGCTCTTTGAACAAGTGCAGGTGGCTGTCACTGCAGGCAAATGAAGAAACAGTGCATGACTTGGCACGGATCACATTTATCACCCACAGCTAAAACCAACACTCAAAGAAACCGATGCATTTGCAGACCCCAACATCCCTGAAGAAGAAGATTTATTACTAATGGAACTAGTACTTAGTTTTAATACTAACCATCATATTAATCATGGTTACTGAAGAAAAGCAACAAAGGATAGGTACAAATGCACTTGGGACATCTCAATCCTGAAACATATTCTGCAGTCAAAAGGAAACTGTATGGACTGCTGCACCCACAGAATCAGATTGTAAGAAGCCCCAGTGAGCAGCATCAGGAAAAAGCACCTTTCTCCCTTTTAAACAAGCATTTGCTTCCCTGCCAAGTTCTAGCACTTTAATAGTGCCAAACTGCACTGTTTTAGAATATTATCCAACTTGTCACAGAACGCGTTCAAATCTGTGCTCTGGTTTGACTCGGTTCAAGAGTCTCCCACTGCATGAGTGACGGCTGAAATTCAAATCACTAGGTAAGAGATTTTTTACACAAGACAATATTTACTGTCAACAACCTAGAGAAAGGCTCTAAGCAGACCTGTGACTATTCCTTATGCATATAAATGTAGGTTAACCCCCCCAATTACTTACTGAACTGGTATATATTCTACCTATTCACAGGATCCTAAATTTAGAGCAAATGGGAGACAACATATAGTAAGAAATACTTGCAAAACAGGCACTTTTAATTATGCATAGTCTTTAAAGAGAGTAAAAAAAAAAGAGAAAAGGACATTCCCAGAGTAGTTAAAGTATGTTCAGAATGTGCCCAAACTACATCATGGTACTTATGTGGACTTCTATCCTTCTTTGGAGAAGTCAACATCAGTGGCCAAATTAAGATCTATTTTTAACCCACATCTCCTTGGAGGTACTTGCTCTCTAGTGTTCTACCTGCTACTACATTTCCCTCCACTAACATTCCCTGCAGAGTGCGCTCTGTGCCAGTAACTAAATGAAGTCAACAAATGGCAACATATTTCCCCATCGATTCTTTCTACCTTGTAGTACTTCTCTTTTTGATATTTCCTCCCTCTAAACAACTTGAGGTTTGCCTTCCCTCTCTTTTGATCCAATCTTTCTTCTTTCTTCATTAAAACAAGGTTCTTCTCTACTCCCTGCTCAGCAGGTTACTTGCTGCCGAGCCTCCCCTGTAGTCTAGGCAGATGTGCATGCCTCATGTATCGCTTTGGGCTGCACACTGCTTTCCAGGCCAAACAATTCCTCGAGATTCTCTCACCTTCTTGCAGTAATATGCGAATGCAAAGAAAACACACGCTGTTTTAAAGGGAAACATCTGTTTCTTCATCACATGTTCAATCAAGAGCAACAATTCAAAGGGACTAAGAAATAAAATCGGACACATAGAGTGAAATTGGAAGGAAGTCCACCTCGCCTTTAAATGGCAGGACTTTAGAGAGTGGCTAAACTTACCTCATGCAGCAGGCTTGTTCATAGGTTACTATTTTAAGCACTCTGTTTTCACATCAAGCACCCCGAGGATAAGCTAGCAATGCTGAATGTGTCAGGACTTCAAAAACTGTGTAGAGAATGCTGCAATTACCTGTAGGAACTGTTGGGGGTGCTGGGTCAGCTGTGACTGAGCTGGTTGCTGAACTGTGGTGAGCTGCTGCTGATGGTCTTGCTGACTTTGCTGCTGCTGCTGCTGTGTTACTGACAAAGTCTGTGGCTGCTGCTGTTGGGCAGCAAAAGTTGGATAAGCTGTCACCACCTGTCCCATGAACATAGTACTTGGTACCATTACTGCTCCACATGCTACTGGGGCTGTGACAAGTTTTGTTACAAGTTGCTGACCTTGAGAAAATCTGTTAATAGAAAAACAAATCTGGAGTCTCTTTAAGGAAAAAAAAACCCACAAAATCAAGCATCATGTGCACTTAGGAAATGCAGATTTGTCAGGTTCATAACTTTACTGCACAACATGTGTTTTTGCAAGCCTGCAAACATTATTTTGGGAAAAGTTTAACAGTTGTATCCATACATACTTAAAATAATAAATTGCGTGATTTGTTTAATGCTACTTTAGTTGCTTTTGTGTATGATGTCACTATATAAGCATATTATTACAGCATAGCATCGGAATATTGGTCTTGAAGATTTACCTGATTTGTCTGTCCTGTGTAAAAGTGGTAACTGCAGCAGCATTCTGGTTATTGTTCTGTGGTAAACTAGAAGGAACCTGGACCACGTTTCCTGTTGTTGGCTGAGAAATCACCATAGTGTTATACAAAGGTGCTGAGACTGTGTTCTGTGACTGACTGGCAAGAGAAGACTGTTGATTGTGTCCACTAAGTACATTTTGTTGATTATGCTGAAAAGCAAAAATATTTTGAGATAGTAATTTGAACGTAGCCAGGTACTACAATTGTCCTCCTCATTGTCATTGCCTGTACTTCGCAACTGCCAACACACTGGCACAGGCTGCCCAGAGGGGTTGTGGAGCCTCCTTCCTTGGAGGTCTTCAAGACCTGTCTGGACATGTTCCTGTGTGACCTGATCTACATGAACCTGCTTCTGCAGGGGGGTTGGACTAGATGATCTCTAAAGGTCCTTTCCAACCCTACCATTCTATGATTCTTCTATTACAAAGGAATTTTTGATTTGAAGTACACAACTGATTTGTTTAAAGTATCAACTGAAGATCTGGAGGTTGGATTGGCCCGTGGACATTTGAAAACCTTGAGTTAACCTCTTCTCCTGTTCATGTTTTTTGGTTTTTTTTCCCTCAAATTTTCAGCTACTTGCCTACAGCTTCTTCAGGATGTCTTTCTCCACTCCTTCAGCATCTCTGTGCCAGACTTAGACTAAAATGTGCACATTACTTCAGTCACTTTCTTACTTGAAAGTCTGGAACTAGCTTACTGCTGAGATGGTGACACTGTCCACTACTAGCCTGCGTCTTCACAGATCTCAAAAAACAAAACACAGAGTATGGAATTTAGATAAAGGTACAGAGGAGGCTGACCACAGAGACTGGAAGGAGTCTCCATACACAAAATGGTCAAACTCACTACAAGTATTTGATCTGAAGAACAGGTTTCTGTGGAGGTGCACGTGACAGAGGACTTTGAAATTGTGTATGACTGAGGCAATGAAAGTTTAAAACACAAACATAATCACATTTCACAAAAGTAAAGCTGTAGAACTGGCTACAAGATGCTGTGGATTTCAAAAGTTTACATGAAATTGAAAGAAACTGAATAAACACACAGGAAGAGAGGGCTACTATATTATGGCATCTAACTGAAACTGATGAAGAGCAGAAAAGTCAACTCACTATATGATTGTCTTGTTCCTATGCTGTTCTAGTTATTTACTGTCTAGAGGTGGGTTTGAAGTTCACCCAATACAAAACTCATGTTACATATTCTGTCAACAGAAAACTCATAGAGGCTCAAGAAAAGTCAAGCTATAGTTTTCCTGATACTTGTCTTTGAAAAAAAACCTACTTGTTATTAATCATTTACCTGCCTTAAAAAAACAAAGATCTGAAATTGCATTATCAAGAATACAAATGCATTTCAACTATAAAACTTGTAACATGAAGAAGTTAATATGATTCAAAGGACATTGTTAAAAAAAATCTGGAAGGGAGATGTCAGGGGAGCTATTGTTGTGTTTTAGCTCTAGTTTCGAGCATATATTTTATCCAGTAAAATCAATAATGAGAATTTTACCTGTGTTGCAGTACTTTGTAAAGGCTGTTGCTGAATCATGTGTGGAGTACTTATATGGCCTGTGTTCATCCCACTTTGAGTCTGATTAGTCTGAACAATTTGACCTTGCATGTTTATTGGCGTAAGCTGCTGCACGTTTGAAGAACTTCCCGAAGCAAGCTGCACGGAACCGAAGTTGAGTCCAGATGCTGACTGCTGCAAGAACATCTTTAAAATAATACAAAAAACCACAAATTAACTTTTAAGAAAAATCTGTTAATTGGTCAAGATGTTTCACAGAAATTAAATGTAATTATTTTCAATCAATGTAAGATAAAGTTTCATCTTGGTATTAGAAGTGTTTGAAGCAGCATTGCCAACTCCCATACAGGATTAGTATTTAGAGACTCTACTGTAATTGATAAGATAGAACCAGAATCCTGATTTCTACACCCCTAAACATACGGTTTAATAGTACTACTTTACAAACAAATGAGACTAACTTTTAATGTAGCCTACAACTGCCTAAAGACAAAAAGTACTTGAGATCACATTTCTATTTGTAGGGTCTCCAGCAGTAAAACTAACTCGGAATATCTCAGAATCAATAGACTGAGGCATAGCATCAAGAAATTAACCCTCCCTGGCAATCAAGAAGTCATAATGAACTGATACTGATACTGAACTTTCCTACATTCTTGTAATAAACTGAATTTAGTCTTTAAAAAAAGCCCCAAGACAACAATACAGGGTAATAAGGTACAACACACAGCACTTAAGTACTTTCCCTAGTTTCCGCCATCCCGAATAAGGACCCTTCACAGTGGATGGGAAGAGAACTGTCAAACTCTCATTCTGAGGCGTCTATAAGACAGTCTACTGCTGGCAGGCTTATGGCAGACATGATAAAACAGTGAAAATGGTACATGCCAGAAACTCCTACTCTTCAACAGAATTTAAGCAACACACTCGGTTGCTTAAGGAAGCTGAGTTTCTTTTTTCCACTCTTTATTCACAATCCACACTGAAAATATTTAGATTATTTCCTTGAGGTCTCTGTAAGTTTTTTTTGTTTGAGGTTGGGCTTTTTAGTAACTAGAAAAAAGGGTCATTTTCTTTTCCTCCAAAGACAGTTGCTGAAAAGAGAATGACAAAATTAGAAAAAAAAAAACTAGTTAAAATGTAGGAGTCAGGTAGTGAGCTGCTAGACTGAGAAATGCATCCTCATCTTTCCGTCTCACTAGCTATCACTGTATGATGCAAAGTAGAACCACTTCACCAGGAGGGTGTGCAGGAGGACCACAGCCTGATAGTTAGGACAGTTTAAGAGACAAAAGTTATGAATTTGACACTCTTGAGCTCAAAGAGGAAACAAATGCTTATCTTGCACAGTTTGGATGAATATTCTAATGGCTGCAAAACTTTGCAAGAACTAACAACTGCTGCATCCTTTCACATTTATGGTTACACATAAACTAGGCTTGAGCTGCTCATCACTGGAAAGACACACTGGGACACTTCCAGTTACATTCAGAAGGAAAATGGCAGGTACCTCAGAAAAAAGTAGCTTCAAACACTATGGATTTTAGGCACATTAGGTCCAGATGGCAGCTGGCAGGGGTCAGGGAGGATCATCTTGTGGAATTAAGTGCCCAAGTCTCATTTTAGATGCCTAATTCCACCAAATCTGTAAGAATTTTCCCCCCATTCACCTGGAGTCCTTGACCGTGGACAATTTGAAGCTGCTCCTGAATCTTGCGCAACTCTTCCTGCTGCCGGTGGATGTTGGCCTCTATCATGCGTGTTCTTTGCTCAAGCTGGTCCTTTAGATGCTGCATGGCTCCTAACTGAGCTGAAAACTGAAACACAGGCTGTAGTGCCATGAATAAATTAAAAGCTGAGCAAAAATAATGTCATTTTACTTATAAGCAGTAAGCGCGCTGCTTCACAGTTGCAGAGAAATCAAGCACTGCTTTTTCAACTGCTAATAACCACAACCTGAGGACAAATCCTTAAGTAAGCAGCAGTCACAGAACTCACACTTAACTGATGTCACATTTAATCAATGAATCAGAATTGATGAACCACGAAAACCCACACATTTAAAGCAAAAGAAATGGACTGGTGTCCAAATTACCAAGACTCTATAAAAAAAAAAATCTCAGTAATTCATATGGTACTGTGGAAGTTAGAGATCTCTCAGGGTAAAAATTTGAATTGTGCCAGTTTATAGAAAAAAAATCAACTCAGACCTAAAACATACACAAATAACTTGGGAATACCTTCACTTCACGAACTGCTGACAGCTGAGCCCAGGAAGAAACTATGTTTAACACTTCTGTTCTTTCTTACATATCTGCCATGGGCCACAAGTCCATACAACCTTCTGATACTTACATGTCTACAGGACACATATCTTTGCTTGGGCCTGATACCACTGTTCTTATTTCACAGAAGTGTTTCATAGACTGTTGCCTTGTGTTACAAGCAGATGTGTAGAAAGTCACCAGCTCAGACAATAGATTTTTAAATTCATGTCCTAGAATATATTATCTCAAGTTGTGTTTATATCTACGTTTCTAACGGCCAAGGCGGAAAATTATATCCACAAAAATAACAGGAAGAAAAAACAATAAAGGAAAACTGTCAAACTGGGGAATTTGTTTATTTCAAGAGAAAAACATTAAAGGTGGCCTTGACACCAAAGAATTCATTTTCTGAAAGAGAAATTAACCTTACATTCAGAGCAAGACTGTTTAAAAAATAAACAATAAACAGATTTAATCCATACCTGGGATATGCCAGACTGGAGCTGCAGAGTTGCAGGCTGAGACATGGCTGGCTGTGCTACTGGCTGTCCAAGAGACTGGGAGCTTAAAGACTAGGATTTAAAAAAATTATTCCGTAACTTGAAGAGAATGAACTTCACACTTGACAAGAACTATTTATTTATGTAAAGTGTCAATTCCAAAATGGCACCTTATGAACATATGAATAAAAAAAAAAAGAAGAAAATGCTTCCTGAAATATTTAACCTTAAATAACAAAGAATTAAGAACATAAGAGTAAATGATTATATACATATGTATCATTTTTCCACTGCTAGATAGATATAAAAGCAGTAGGTATAAAACAGGAAAAATGGAAATGACAATTGTCTTAAAAGTCTTATTTACAGTAAGGGAAAAATCTTTTTCGTCAAGTTTGGTTTTTGACACCTTTGAATGTTTAATAATTTTTAATGTGTAATAATTTTTAAAACTACATATTTGCTCTGGCAGGGAGGTTGGACTGGATGATCTTCTGAGGTCCCTTCCAACCCTTAAGAGTCTGTGATTCTTGTGATATATATATTAGAATTCTAGCATCACAGAAAGAAGTTATATGTGAGTGAAAGCAAAGATTCACACACAATCTCACAAGCTCTAATGCCAAAAATAAATACTTACATGCTTGATTATTGTATTTCCTTTAAATTGTAGTATATAGAAATTGCATATTGATGATACAATTCTGATAGTCACATCTTGCAAGTGAAACTTACAGTTTAAATTATGTGTTTTCAGAAGAAATACGATAAAGGTTCTAGGGATTTAATAATGCTTTTTAAGGGCAAACTGCACTGATAAAGTACCAATTTTTTCTCTGAAGAGTTACCTGACTACTCAGAGATGACCTTCTTTGTGCAGTCTTTTCATGTCCAGATAAGCTTTGCCTTGGAGGAGTGCTAGTGTCCACTGTCATTTTAGTTGGTGTTGCTGACAATGTTGAGAGTCACAACAGAAAGAGACATGTTAATAAATAATCTCAATTCTATATTCTAATGCAATAATCAAATCACAGGAAGCTTTTAATGAATTTCAAAAAGAAACTTAAGGCTTGGACTCTTTTTTTTTTTACCCTGACTATCCAACAATAATGCAATATGATGCACTGAGACTGTTCTAGGGCCTGTTATTGTAGTTTTAGAAGTTGTCATCACTGTACAACCTCTGAAAATCTGAGTGGTCAGTAGATCTATGAACCATCAAAAAGGACATTTTCATTTGCACACTTTTCATAAAACGATGATTAACCATTACTTATTCATTTAATTAAAGTAAGTAGAGCAGGTTTTCACAAAAAAGGCAATTTTCTTTTCAACAGTTGGTGCTTACATGAATGATCTGATACTGCAGTATGCGAAGATTTTCTTGAACTCCTGGAGGAAGCAGAAGGTGTTGGGCTGGTATCAAACCTTTCCAGTGCTTCTTTGAGACTCACTGTGTTTATGTGATTGTCAGACCCAGAGTCCTGGCTCTGAAGACACATGCACAAACAACAATTATTTGATCTGATTCAGCACATAAGGTATATTTCTGTTAGCAAATATCTAAGACTATGTTGTGTGTCTGATCAACCTTCTTACATGGGTGATTAGGCAGAAATAGTGGCCTGTTTGACATCTGTGAGCTCAGTTTCAATTTGCATCTTGGAAAAGAAAAAACAAACCAAAGCCTAGAAACCTAAATGCATACAGACACAGGCCACAAACTGATGACCTCCTTGTCTAGCAACACAGTTCACTCTGAACACCAGTGTAATGAGTGAACTGCTTATTCTTTTGAGAAAGGATGAGTCAATTCCACTAGAAGGAGCAAGGTCAGATGAAACTGTCTGAACTGCCAAGGGAAAATATTTCTGAACTGCTGGGGGAAAACAGGGCAGAGCATGTGCACAAGCTGGCTTATCTAAGGCTCATTGAGCTTCCAAGGACACCAATTCAAAATTCTGCATACTTCTTAGAAGTGGGACAGTGCCACACAATGGAACAGCTTCTGCTTTCCTCTTGTGAATTTCTTTAAACGATCTTTGTGTGTTGACTTTGGACCACGGATTCTTCCAGTAAGGAAGAACATTTATTTATGAATCAAACTCTGCAGGAATTCGATCTTAACAGGGACTTACGGATGTTGCCATAAATACACACATGTGCACTCCTGAAAAGAGGAGAGCAGGTGTTTGGGGCAGAATACAATTAAACAAACACCTTTCCTAGACTTCTTAGATCACTTTACATCGTAGTATTATTTAGAGATCAAGAGAATTACTTTATCTGTAACAGGACACAATATTTCTTGCTGCTCTGTATTTGCTTAAATATTATTTTTCATATGAAGTAAGACACTCACTTTATCTGCTGTTATCTCTGGAAGAGACTCCTCAATACCGAGTTCTCGTCGTCTTTCTGCTCTGACTTCTGCATAACTAGAACAAAACAAATATGACTACTATATTCTTGGGTGATTTTTAAAAAAAAAAAACACATACCTCAATATAAACTCCTTAGAGCTACCTTGCTCACAAAATATCTCAGGAATTTTTCTGATGATGCTTTAAAGTGCTATGATTTCCCTACCTCTGACAAGACCAGCAACACAGCTCCCATGCCATTAGAATCTTTTTAGTAGAGATTTTAAAAAATGAACTTACCTTACAACAGTGTGTGTACAGACAATAAACTCTGGTCTGGAATTCCACTGGTGATACGTGATATAATAATGTGTTTGCAGCCAAATCCATTGCTGTCCCTTTGTAAGGAATCTGTAGTAACATGACTTCCCTTTCCCATATTGCATTACTATAACAGTGAAGAAGAAAGTGCACTGTCTTTCCAGTCTGTAAATATTGCAACTACATAATAAACACTACTTTCCAGCTTTATACGTCTCAAACTGTATCTAAACCCACTATTACAACAATGACTAAGAAAAGGTTTAAAACTGTAGCTTTCTATCCCCCAAAAAAATTATTACTGCAGTTTTCAGAAAACTGCAACATTTTAACTTCTATTTTTTGTGGGCTTTTTATAGATTGTGAAAAACTTACATACAAAAAAATTCAATACAGCTTGATTAAAAATCTGCAGAACAGAAAGCTTATTCTATTACATGTAAAAATCATTTATTTATTAAACATCACAGAGTCTTTCAAATCAACACTCTAAATTAAAAGAAAGTTAAATCTGCTTTGTAGTTCTCTGTCAAAAGAAAAAAGATGACGAGTGCAATAAAGTCAAATGAATGGGCGTAAAGGCACTTCACTAAAATGCATCACAAAAGTTCACTACAGCAGTTCTACAATTTAACCAACTTTAAATCAAACTTCTACAAAGCAAGCTTGCTGGTTTTAGCTACTTAGTTGTACTCACAATGCTCGTGACATTTTGCCAGATTATCTAGATCATCCACGTGATAGTAATCATAGCCTGATGTTCCCAGAACTTCAAAGGGAAGGTAACCTATTATCGGAGGTGCCCTAATTAATACAAAATTCATGTCATTTTATTTTCACACCAAAAAGCCAAACAAAATTATTTCATTACATAATGTTCTTGTTTACAGTATGCACTCTGAAAAACCTTAAAAATTAAACCCATCACAACCTACGAGCAGTTAATGCTGATTAGTGAACTCTAAATATTATAGCAACCACTGCGATCCAGCTACTATTGCTGCTATACATAGAAGGAATTGCACCTGTGATCCAAGAATAGGAACTTCCATTCTAAGCTATGTCTAGATGTGAACTCTTCATTGGGTTCTTCAACAGTGCACATTTCCTAAAAAGTAAAAAAATAAAAATCTCTCTCAAAACTGCTCTATTCTAATTCATACACTGTTTTGAAATTCAGGCTTACCTAAAGTTAGTAGATAATGTCCCAGTAGTTATAAAGTTATTTTTAGACAGCTTCAGTGTTTTTGCTTGTTTAGATGTATAACACTGAGGTGGAATTCAATCTCAGCTGTGCCAGGCTGACACTCGGCTGATTTAAATGGAATAACCCCAGTGTGATATTATGCCAAGTTCAGTATCTTACAAACACAGCAGTACAAGCAGAAACCATCAGTTCCTCCAGTTACGCTTTTAACTAGGAACAAGCAAAACAAGAGATGAAACCCTCCCACCAGACACAGCATATGCTTATAATAGGTAAAAACCAACATTAGCAAGACGGTCACATTATGAGTTTGAGAATAAGAGTCGTCTTTTTTGTGGATACAGAGTACTCTAAATGACTTTGGATTGAAGGCACAGACACATACTAGAAATAGCACACCATTCCTATGTTTAGAACTCCTGAAAAGTAAGAGAATTCTTGTATTTTCACTACTGCAACAAATCCTCAAGGTATTCTGCACATCACTGTAAATGTATTCTACTCAGAGATATGTGCCTCAGTCAATCAGTCAATTTCTATTGTCTCCTGTCAGAGAGATAAAGATGTGCCACTAAGTCCTGTGCCTCATGCTGAGACAGTAAAGGAGGTAAGTACCCCAAGTTTGCTTTTGCAAACTCCTCTAATACTGCCTTTGAGGAAGAAAGATGGACGATGAAACACATGCATGCATACACACTCCTCCAAGAATTACAATAAAATCAGAGGTAAACCTCTCTTTTTTAGACACTTGCACACGTCTGTCACGCTTGTAGGAGCTTGCAACAGTATTCCCACTGTCAGGAACACAGTAGAATCTATTGATGGTCACACAACACAACAGTTTCCTAAAGACTACAGCATGGGAGACCTAGCTGCACTGACATAATATTCACGACAAGTGAATATGTGGCCAGGTGAGCACACTGCTGCTCCATAATCATCTCTGAATTTCATCTACAGCTAAAACAGTCCTGCAGAAAAATAAAGTACAAGACTGTAGCTCCTACAAATAGACCACATTCCTTTTCGTTCCTTCAGGATATGATACAAAGAGTTCAAATATGTATTTTGCATGATTTTAAATAGAGACTTCTGAGTTTTCTTTCTATGAAAGAAAAAAGGAAATATTTATAGGTGATGTTTTTTTCCTCACCTTCATTGGTGTAAAACCTAAAGACAATGACTAGGAAATGAGTCATATGATGGAGATAATGAACAAAATCACTCTAAGCCCAAATTTATGACCCTTGGTGTGACTTCCAGTTAGCAAGACTTAACCTTGAAATCTGAAACTATCCCCTAAAGCCCAAACCTCATCTACTTTTTAAGATTACAGCATTTAATAAAGCACCACTCATAGCAAAGTAAAAGAAATGACAGAGATAGACTTCTGGTTCATTGTTTCTTTTAATCTAAATCTTTTGGCACAAGTCAAAAAAGAAAAAAGTAAAAATAACTTAAGTGCAGCCAGTAAAATCACAGTAAAAACATTACTGTTAGAAAGCAGCTGGCAACAGGTTGGTATCTGATGACTCAATGATTTGCACATATTCCACTGTAAAATATCCCTGGGCAAAAGCTATCTTGTTCAACAAGGCATCTTGTTGAAGGTGTCAACAAGGCATCTAGAAAAGAAAGGACTTTCATTTGTAACAAAAAATATTCTGGTAGAATCCCTTTGGCTACAATAACCCTGCCTTCTAGATGGGATTCAATCATTTAACAGCCAAAGGCAGGAGCATTTTTTAAAGAACGTGTAGAGCCAAATCCTTTCATTGAAATGCAAAATTTAGAGCACTTTTTGTTACAAAAGTGGTGAGATCACAGGCATTAAAAATGTGAACTTTCAGAGATTATTCTCATGAATACTGTATATTCTTCAAAAATTACATTCCAGGTTAAAAAAAATCCAGAATGGTATCTCATCTGAAATAAAGAGAAAACATGGCAGGTGAGCTAGCAGGTTCTACCTTAAATTAAGGCGTTTCGGTACTAAAATACACATCTCATTATTGGCTGTGTCACATATCTGTTAGTAAAGTTACTGGGATGGTAAAGTTCCTGACATAACATTTATTTGACAGAATCACAGAATGGCAGGAGGGGTTGCAAGTGACCTCTAAAGAGGATCTAGTCCAACCCCAATCTCAAGAAGATCTGCCTAGGTTGTCACTCAGGAACGTGTCCAGGCAGGTTTTGAAAACCTCCAGAGAAGGAGACTCTGCATCCTCCCTGGGCAGCCTGTGCCAGGGCTCCCTTACCTCAACAGTAAAGAAGGTTTTCCTTAACTTTTTGTGTTCCAGCTTTGGTCCATTACCCTTTGTCCTACTACTGGACACTACAGAAAAAAAGGGCTGCCCCATCCTCTTGATATGCATCTTTCAAATACTTGTAAGTATAAATGAGGTCACCCCTCAGTCTCCTCCAGGCTGAACAGCCCCAGTTCCTGCAGCCTTTCCTCATAAGGAAGATGCTCCAGTCCCCTATTAAGCCAGTCAAGATCCCGCTGAACGGCAGCACAGCCTTCTGGGGAATCAGCCAGTCCTCCCAGTTTGGTGTCACCAGGGAACTTACTGAGGGTACACTCTGTCCCCTCATCCGGGTCATTGATGAAGATGTTGAACAAGACTGGCCCCAGAACCAATCCCTGTGGAAGTCCACTGGCCACAGGCCTACAACTCAATTCTGTGCCATTGATCACCACCCTCTGGGCTCTGTCATTCAGCCAGTTCTTGATCTACCTCATCATCCACTCATCCAAGCCACACTGCCTGAGTTTTTTAGAATTTGCTAGAGGCTCACTGATACTAGCCTCAATGATAACAGGAGGTATCAAAAGAGTAGAAGCAAGCACTGTCAGATTAAAAGTCTTCACTCTAACATTAGTCTTCACAGGAATATTTCCCAGATGAACAGCACTAGTCAAAACCCTTGAAAGGATCTTACAGTCTCTGTAACATGAAAGCTTCCTTAGGTACTAGGGACTCCAAAGTTCAGATAAAGCAATGAAACTTTGGCCAGAGTAACATCTGCAAGACTTTCACTCTCAGGGGACTGAGACACCTGAAAGATGATAAATTATGTTCCTCACTTCCAAACGTCCTGTTCCAGAAGTATGAAACACAAACATTTTACTGTAGTACATTCCAAATTGTCAGACTTGAAAAGATAAAAATGTTTTCAACTACTGTTGGGTTGGTGGTCTTTCGTGAAGTACTTCATAGGTAAAAATCACATATTTAACATCTCTACCAGCCATGGGCATTAACAGGAAGAACATTATGTAGACCCGTATGGGAAGGAGAGTGTCAGATGAAAGATTTCTATGGCTTCAGGAAAAATAAACAACAAACTTTCTCTGGCATGCAGTCTGCAGAGAATCAACTCCTATTCAGGCTGACAGAACTGAAGAAGTTTGTATGATCTCTGCACATGCTCCTTACTAAGCATTCATAGTGTCAAGTATATAGACCACGTCTTCAGGGTCTACCACAAACAGGGCTACAGCCACCGCATTCAACTTACAGGCAGAATATTTAAATGTTCAGAGTTCTGCATAACAGACTCTTAACCATGAGCCATACACATGGCATTTCGTTACACTGGAACTGCAAGAAGAAATGTTAGATAGTAGACTAACCTGTACCTTAATACATTTGTATAAAACTTATAATCTGAGTCATAATCACAGACTATCCTGTACTGTATCCCGAGTATTTATTTTGACTAGTTAAGTGAGGAACGGGATTATACTTAGTAAACTACAAATGCCACGCACATCCAATTCTAAACTTGGAAAGATACCTTTACATAACATCAGCAGTTAAAAAAGAATTATCTTTAAACAAACAGAACAGGTCTATTACCTCAAACCCAACTCTCAGCTACTGAAAAGTAACGTAACCTTTCATTAGCCCTACCAGGCTACCCGGTGTTAAACTACAGCAAGACCATCAGCAACATAAAATTCACATGCCAGTTTCTACTAAAACTATTAATTTCTCCAGTGAAAGTGGAATCTTGATGTTATCTTTGAATTTAAGTTAAATGTGCTAAATTATATTCCTATGGATTTCTAAATTTGTTTCTTGCATATTATTATTTTATATGACTATTTACAAATGGCATTCACCATAACTTCATCTGATGCTCTGGAAAAACACTTACTTGCGAGTGAAGTAAAATACACAAACACTTTCAGTTTCATCTAGTAAAATTCCTTATGGTTTCCATTTATAGTATTTTAAACGCTGTGTGCATTCTCTCAGAATTGTTCCTGTTCAGAGTACACTCCAAAACTATACAAAAGTGATTTCACTTGTACATACCTTGATAAACTGGGGTGTAGCTAATCTAACTGTGGCTACAAAGCAAACTTTGTCTTCATATGAAGGCCGGTGAGATCGCTGAATAGTTCCTTCAAAACCATTGTGTGCTGAGTTGGGAACTGAGGGAACATAGAGGAGAAGTGGTCAACATAGAATACAATACAAGCTTGGCAGAAAATGGTAGCAGTATCTCAAGATAAATGAACCAATATTTGTCTAAGGTGGCTTGCTTATAACTTAACATGCATCAAGAAAAATGTCACATGTAATATATACACATAAATGTAGAGGAATAGTAATTGGAGTTATGGGAAAACAACCATCAAGTAACTTTCTCAAAGAACTAAAATTACAGTTAATATGGTGTTATCTGACAAAGCACTTTTAAAGAACTAAACACTCTAATCCTTCTTGATAACAATTATAAATTACTAAAATACACTTTCTTCAAAAATATCTTGACAATTTCTCTTTTGCTAACATTTTCTTTTGAACTCTGAGCTAAGTATTTCTTTCCTAGGCTTCCATCACATTCAAATGACACAAGCTGAAGACATCCTGAGAAACAGAATAATCAAAGGCACAACAATTATGTACATGAAAGCATCAGAACACTGAGCTGAGAGCAAATGAAATCCGCTTACTGAATCAGAGATGGATGGAATCATAAGGCGCAAAGCATGAACTAGACATCAAAACAGATTAACCTTATCTTTCATTTCCAGCAGATACCAATTTAGTTTCATCTTTAATAAGCTCTAATGATGGTGACTCCAAAACACTGTCAGGCTCTTCCAAGAATAACTGGTTTTAGTTCAACTCTAGATTAGAACATCTACTGAAGTTTCTTCGGGCAATTTAAGCTTACAGCTCCTTGCTCTTTCAGTCAGAAAGAAAACAGGTAATTTCATTCCTCTTTATCTTATCCATTCTCCTTTTTTCTTCAGAGTTTAACAGTAACATGTGCTTCCTTTACAAGTTTGTGAGAACAGACTATGGTAACTACCAAAAGCCTAAGTCCTTCATTTATTTGTGCTTTGTCCTCTTATCCACTCAGTGCATTAAAAGAAACAGAATTGATTTGATGCTCTTTCTGCTTGAAAAATCCACAATGGTTGTTGTTTAATTCCTTGTGAACTTACTGAAGCTCACATACAGTGTAATTATTTGTTCTGGAACATTTCCCAATACTGAATTGTAACCATTAAGTCTGCAGTTTCCCAACTCCTTCTCTTTCCAAGACTAGCACCATATTTGGCCTTTTGAGGTCTGTTTCTCACCTTTCCTATAATATTACATACCAGCATTTGGCACTCAGATTCAACCTGTCCCAGTTTTGTGAGAAAAATACTGGCATCACATAAAAACCCCAAGGGTTTATCTACAAGATACTGGCTTTGATATTTTTTTTATCTTTATGAAGATGTATTGCTGACCACACAACACAACCTGTTTGTCTAGATGACCAAATAAACATACATTCAGGTGAAAAATCAGCACAGCCCGGCCAAACAGATTAGAGATGTAGCACAGAGGAATAATATTAGTACATAGCTAATAAAAATAACTTCAATGCAGGGGGAGAAGGAACTCAGTGAGGAAAACTGTACTGGCTCATCCACTCATCTGACCGGTAATGTCTGTCAGTGAAAGCTGAGAATTGAAATGCAGGAAAAACCTACATTTTACTTCCCGGCTCACTGCATTATGAGATCTCCAGGTACTCAGTACCACTGACAGATCTTCAAGCTACTTAGTCAACTGCTTAAGTACGGATTATGGACTGACTAAACTCAGGCCTCTTATTTTAAAGTATTTCTTTAAATTTCCCTTACATTCATCTAACAAATGTTTTACAAGATAATAATTTTCTTTATTTGAAACATTAAGCATAATTACTACATTTTCCATTCAAATACACAGACCTGTAATGTCTGATAGCCAGTGTTTCTTCTTTTTCATTAAAACGATACAGAGGTGACATAACTCTGCTTCAAAGCTCTTCTTTCGAAAGACTGATTTGAGTTCATCATTAAGTTTTGCACAATGGTCCCAAGTCTGTTTAGCTGTGAAGCTACCTCAGTATTCCACTCTTATCATCACAGAAATTACTTACCATTATTCAAACACTTGAAATTTCCTATAAATTTTACATACTCGTATGTAGGTTGCTCTTTTGGATCTATTGTTCCTCGCAGCATATGGCAACAGAATTCTAGTTGATTTTTTGCTGAGAAAAGAATTAAAACGTTAACGCTTGATGAAGCCCACAAGCAAAATTAAGTGGAAAGCAGCAATAATTAAGCTGCATGCTTATTGAGATGCTCTAAGTGTTGTGATTACAAATGGCTACAAACTCTTGCTTTTAACCAGTGTGACATGAACTACAGAAAACTCCTTTAGAATTTGTGCATGAGGGGCCTGAATGCTAATGACAGAGAAAACCCCTGAAAACTAGAGTTGTTTTAAAGATGCAGCTGCCCTAAACTTGTTTACTAAAGCTTGCACTTCCAAAACGCATTAGGCTGCTACATTTTTATTCCTGCCAACTGCTACAACTATCTAAATAGAAGCAATAGAATCAAGGCCAACATTTCTAATACATGGGAAAGTCACAGAGTGAAATGCAATGTAATGCTGAAAATTTTACTCTTTGGAGCTGGAGGAAACCACAAAAAAGTGCCTCTGTTCTTCAGGGCTCACCCTTAAATAACCTGGCATAAAAGAACTGATCACATGTAACAAAAAGCAGGTGATTTTAAACACAGCTACTCTACTGGTTTTTTCTAGGATAGAGTTCATACACAGCATACTTCATAGCAGCTCATATGTTTTGGATTTGTGACTAAAATAGCATTGATAACACAGGGATGGTTAATGTTGGCAGTGCTTGCATGGTGCAAAGGCTCATTATGCTTCCCACTCTGCCGTGCCAGTGAGAGGTCCGGGGGTGCACAAGAAGCTGGGAGAAGATGCAGCTGGGACAGGTGACATTAGGAATATCCCATATCATTTGACACTGTGCTCAGCAATAAAAGTTTACAGCATGCGCCTTTCCGAGTAACCATTACACTCAATGTGGCCACACTATCCTGGAAATGGCTGAATATCTGTCTGCTGATAGGAAGTAGCAGATAAATTTCTTGTTTTGCTTTGCTTTTGTATGTGGTGCTTGCTTTACCTATTAAACAGTCTTTATCTCAACCCACAAGTTTTCCTCACTTTTACCTTTCTGATTCTTTCATCCCATCCCACTTTCTGCCATCCCACTGCAGGGAGTGAGTGAGTGGCTGAGCTGCTACCAGGGTTAACTCACAATAACTACTTACATTTTAAGTACTCTGGTGTCAATGAATCACTTTCCAGCAGATGAGAAGACAATATTTTATACATTTCTGAATGTTCCCCCTCTGGGATAAAATTAAATACACTCTGATCCACAAGATCAGACTGAAAGAAAGAAGATTTAATAAGCGTTAGTTTGATGCAGGATGTACAACCTCGCAAAACCTACTACTTCAATGCAAAACAATCCTACAGTTCAGAAGAACATTATTGACTCAACAAAGCCACCTGCTGGAAAACACATGAATATTGCGCGAGAAGAAAAATCTCACTTTGATCTGTCTTAACTTTGACACTGCAAATCTTTTAACGAAAAACACCATGAACACAGCAGATTATACATTCATGGTAAAATACAAGGGACGTGGTATTAACCTCTCTGGGATGCAACAGCTCCACAAAAAGGACCCTTTTAACTAGACATTATACAGTGTTGTTCTAGGGCACTATAACTTGTCGGTGGCATTCAATACAATGAAATGATACCCTGGAACAAAAGACAGCCACTCCCTACATCATATATATTATTATGTTACCAATAATTATATAGAATAGCAAGTGATTTTATGAATACATTTTATAACCAGTTCTGCAACTACATACACAAAACTGGGAACAACAGAGATGAAGGCAATAAAACTGAACAACTGATTATAAAATGCATTTGATTAAGTGTTCAGAAAAGAAGGATCATAGAATGTATGTTTAGAATATATAAATCACACCTAAAACCTCTGAGAATTCAGTAAATTCTACTTAAAGATAATGAAACAAAAAAAAAATCAAAATTACTTGCACTTTTTTTCAAAATTCTCAGGCGGCTATCATGCATACTTTAAGGGAATTTGTGGTTTAAATATACTCTTCAACTTTTACAAAATAGTCTGATCACAGTAAGCCAGCTATCGTTTAACAATAACTTCTAGAAAAAAATATTTCACCATGAGGGTGAGGCAGCCCTGGCACAGGCTGCCCAGGGAGGGTGTGGAGTCTCCTCCCTTGGAGGTCTTCAAGACCCGTCTGGATGCATTCCTGTGCGACCTGATCTAGGAAGACCTGCTTTAGTAGGGGGTTGGACTAGATGATCTCTAAAGTTCCCTTCCAACCCCTAACATTCTATGATTCTATGAAAAGAACTCACTGTTTCACTCATAAATTACTGTGCAAAAATGCAAACAATTTGCCTTGCTTCAGAATAATATTATTCAAAGGTACCTTTAAAAACTGGAATGTTAAATCTACCACTGAGCAATGCCGCCAACATTAAAAATGAGTGAGTGGTATAAAACATGTTCTGAAATGCACAATCAGTAGAGCAAGGTATCTCATGTAAGACTTCTTAGGCAAGCAAGGGGTAAAAACATAGTTTAAAAAAATTCCAAGGATTTAGCAATACTCTTCTGACTCATGTAGAGGCTGTGATAGGTGCGAACTCTCTTTAATCTCCTGCAGTCAACTGTGTTACTTCAGTTATGATGAAGAGAAAGTGATGCTAGCCTGGCACTTAATAATCCTGCCTAAGAGTGTGGAATGCACTCTGTATTTCCAAAGGAAACGTTTAATATACAAGACAGAGAGTCTGTAGGAAGGGGTTGAGCTGAAGAAAAAGCAGAAGCGTGTTAACAAAGCATACATCTGTTCCATATTGCCAAAAAGGGTAACAATTAATCAGTACTCATAGCAGAATACCATCCATACACAAACTAATAGGTTACTGAAAACAATTTGTACTTACTGGCAAATGTTCAAGTAAGGGAGTTATACTTTCAGACACATATATTATATTTCCATCTGTCATAATTGCTAAAAAAAACCCATCAAGAGCCTGAAATTAAACATAATGGGCAGTTAAATAAACAGAAATAGAGAATGTTAAACATGTTAAGCTATATACAACATGGAAAATAATTTAGACTAGTTTTACTCTATTATAAAAATTATAATGCTTTTCACTACTAAAACATCTTAGTCTTGCTTTTACACTGCAAGCAATATGATTCCTACACTAAACTGTTCTTAAATAACTTGTGGTTTCAAAAGCAAGTCCATAAACAGCTAGCCAGTGTTCCCTTCATCTCCCACTGTCTGCTACTTTTAATTCCATCATCATTTTAAATTTCAGAAAAAAGAAGAAAAATGAGTCAGGGATAAAAGAAAAGGGGTTAAAGCTAAGAGAAGAACGAGTAAAAGAAATGGTGAAATAAATGAATTTTGGTGTTTAAAATCTCCATATTCCCAATTTCAATAAAGGAAAGTTGTAGAAAGATCATATTGAGACTTGAAAACTTGAAAACTGTGAGATACAGTTTTGACTGCTGTATCTTCTGCTTAATTATTTCGCGTGAACATAACACAACTATCTTTTAGTTGATTGGCATCAAACATAAAAACATGACAGAATTGTATTTCTAAACAGGAAGTCTGAAAGCTCACATTTTTGAAAAAATTTCTTCTATCATATAGTTCTAGCTTTACAGTTGCTACTTTCACACGTGTATTTTTTAAGAGGACTTTAGAAACACCAAGACAAGTTACTAAACCTTTAAAACCAGAAGCAACTACTTTGCTAACTTGATGTAAAAAGTTTGCAAATTCACCATAGAGAATTTTTTAAGTACAGAAAATTGGAACTTTTTACTTTTAAAAGTGTATTCCTCAAAGAAAAGATTTAACTATGGAATGAAATAAAAAATGTTTGTTCAAATACTTTAACATTTTTCATTTAACTGTTATTAAAATTGTTTCATTAACAAGACAGAGATGATTCATCCTCATTTCCAAGGAAATGATAGCTTATATTGAAAGTTTATTTCTAGTAGGAATCCAAATGTTCAAGTAATCTTCTTTACCATGTGTACTACTCACACACTATTTTTGGAAAGCTTAACAAGCAAAGAAATTAAATATTTTATGGCTCACAAGTTACATGGATGTGTTGAACCTTTTTTATAATTAAGATTTTAATTTATGCATAACAATTCTTTATTTAACTAGTACCTTATGTTGACAATTGAAAATATCCACTTTGACAGTAAATATGTTCATTTGTGTACATACTCTGCAATAATGTTTGAAGTAATTGAAAGTGTAGTCAAAGGCAAAAGTAGGTTGCATTACATGCATACATAGGAATTTTGTCTGCTTATCTTCATGAAAACATATAGTTAAAATTAAAAACAAAAATAAAAAGTTAAATGTCATCATTGAATGACTCCCTGTGAGGAAATATTTTGCTCTCAGAAAAAAATGAAATAACATACCTCTAACATTAACTGTGTGAACTCTTCATTACTAAGGAATGTTGGTTTCCAGTCTTGTCGAATCTCACTGGCGTCTGATTGTGCGGTAATTTCTACAATCAAACATATATAAAACATAAGCATTCACACATCCAAAAGCTATTATTTTCCCACTAAGTTACATACAGGAGAAAATAGCAGGAGATTCCCCAGTCTCCTCTGTTGTTCGTTCATTACAGACAGATACTGTTGTTTGAAACAAAAACAAGTATCTTACCCCCTCCATCATAATTACACTTCCCTTCTCTTTCCTTCTACCAGTTTATGCCAGATTTCAAGGTAATGCTGAAGCTACTGATGGTAAGTAATGGGTTTTGACAATGGAGAAATACTCATTCCTCTGAGACTATAATAAAATGTTTTATTGAGTGCTGTTTCCAAATATTTAGAAAGCCAAAATTCCCGATCAGTTTAGGTCATTAAAAAGCTTAAAACTCAAGTATACACTTTGGATAGAGATTCATGTTGAACTTCAGAGAAATATATAAATTTCTCATACATAGGGGAGAGAAAGGTTCTGAAATCTTGAACAAGTAATTGTGAATGACATATTTAGATGAACTGAAAGAACCAAACCACGCCTTCAAGGCTTTTGCTTTCTAAAGGGCAAGTCTGTACAAAGGCCATCAACTAGTTTGTTAGCTCAGATGGCTGAATGAGCACAGAAGTCTTGGAATTGAGGTAAATACGCAAAGAGTTGGAATGGTTCAGAATTTTTGTTCCCAGACTAAAAAGGGAAAATTTGAGGAGAGAGCTTTAGAATCATAAACAACAGCAACATCATTCAATAAACTGGCAAGAAGTGGAGAGCTGCAGGAAAAAAACCCAATCCAACATATACAAAGAGACTAGAATTTCAATGATTAGACCTCACAAAAGACACAAATTGATCAGGTTTTTGCTGTCTCTTTTCAAAATGGTATCACAAAGCAGTAAGAGTGGGCTGGAGAATAAGGATAACCTAAGCATGACCCCAAGTCTTTCAGTCAGAACAAATTGACATCTACTTCTGCAACAGAAGTAGAGGCAAAATTCAAGAAACTTAATGCATTCAGTCCACAGGACACAGATAATTTCCACTTTAGAACTGTAAAACTCTAATTCAGTTGTACATTCTGGTCCACATAACCATTCTACTTCAGATTTTTTTTTATTTTTTTTTTTAAAGGGAGTCAGTCTGGCTTCTGCAGTAGAAAGGATCTACAATAAATGACAGCTGATGGTCATGCCTTTAACAAACTACTCTGAATTGTCTTACCACAAGTACAGGTAGTAAGAACAAGCATGATATTGGAAAACAAAGTAACTTGTTTCACTTGGTAACTTCAGAGAAATGCCTAAAATTTCTGGCAGAAGGTTGCATTCAAAGATCAGTGGCACTGAGGTCATATTCCTGAGCTAGATACCAGACAGAGGAGCGTAACTGAACTTCTACATTGAACTCCAGTCTTCAAATTCTGGATCTGAAGCAACACCACATCAGCACTGAGAATCCTCTAAAGAAACTGCCAGCTGGTGCCAGCTAGGCCAAGATCTGAAGCATTTATCTGTGGGTTGTATGACTATCACTCTACTAGTTGTAATTATAAGCAGTGAGATTTTCCAGTATCTCATAATTAAAAAAAATTATGGTTTAGAAATTCAAAGGACAATGAGAGGCAGCATTAGCCAAGGAGAAGCTCTCAGTAATATAATTTCAGTGTGTTTAGCCTGCTGTCTTTTCCCAATGAGAAACAGAATCCACACTGGCCAACAACCAGCTCAGTTCATCTAAAGCTGCTGCCAGAGTACCAAGTCTGGCCAACGTGGAAATCATCCAGACAGAACCAGAAGCAATGCAGTTAATCAAAACCTGGTGGCTGAACACAGTAGGATTTTCAACAATACAGCAGCTAATCGGTGCATTTATTGCTTAGGTCACTCTGCTTTCTTGCAACAGATCCAAGCACCTCAGCAGGCAAAATACGCTCCTGACTTTTGCCAACATTTTGTCCAAAGCGTTTTAACACAAACCAGTGAAGAGTCATGCTAGTAAGCACTGAAAGCAAGAGCTTGAGAGACCATAGTATGATCCGTGTGATCACACAAAACTGCACTCTGTCCCACCTGGTGAAGGATAAAAGCACCATGGCCTAAAAGGTATCCATCTCCAGAACCGGAGATGGATCGATGGATGGTTTTTGTTTTTTTTTAAATTAAAAATAATTTAATAATCTCAGAAAGCAATTTGAAGAAAAGAGTATGATTAGAACTGCTATATAGATGTCTTTTATGGTAGGAATCATCAATGCAAGATAAAGTGATTTTGAAACAGATTCAATTTTCACAAAGGCCTTAGAACATACAGAACTGACTTTCACAGAAAAGAAGCCTTCATGTCACTTTTTGTTATGAGATAATCCTGTCTCAGAAAATTAAAACAGCATAATCAATATCTAATTGGTAAAACATATCTAAACCTGTGAATTCTTACAGAAATTATTCCTCTTCTCCCTTTCTGTTTTAATTGATTTGTTTAGTCTTTCAATAGCACTGTTTAGTACACAACTGGTGTAACCTGAACGGTAATTCCAATGGAACAAACATGCTAAGATAAGGAAAAATATTTATCACACCTTTACATACCTAAAATTGACACACATATTATTGATAAACACATATTTATTCATCCACTTAATAGCTTTCCTTATTTTATTTTATAACCTTATAGCTGCTTTTTTTGTCTCTACCTCCTTCTAGTTAGTATGCATGCTCAGAAATTACATAGGGAAATGGGTTAACTAGCGAGATAATTCATTTTCTTGAATTTTTAATCTTGTTTTTGGCAGTGTGAACCACAAGGTGCCATATTAAGAACAAGTGTAGGAGCAGGAATTTTTTTATACATACAAATTTCAAACAGCCATAAATAAGTGCAAGCTTAGTGGAAGAATTTTTTCATGACAGAAATAACAATCTGTAATGAACTTCAGTACACGATATCTGGGTATATCCCACCATCAGCTGATCCACACAATCAGAGAAACAAAACATAGCAAAGACACTCAAATACTTTCATCATTTGGACATTCCACAGGACAGCTTACAAAACAATAAGAACACACTCATTGGCTTATACATTCAGTGGCTACATTATGAAAAGTAGAAATTAGAAAAGCCCTTATAGATTTTCTGGTTGGGATTTTTTTCCATCTAAAAGGAAAAAAGAGAATGCCATGCTCCTGGTCTGTATGTCCACTGCATACCACCTTCTCTCATCAAACAATCCAGCCAACAACATTTGCTGGAGATCACAATGCCCTACCATCTTTGTTAAAGCAGTCATTCGTGTAGGTACCTGACATGAAGAAAGTGAGCATTAAGGTCCCTTGGACTAGCTTTTTTAGTGTTTTCTCTTCCTTTAGGTGGAACTTGCATAGACAAAACAACTGTTCAAATCATCCTTGACTAAATATCAAAATAAATACTTCTAGCTGGTGCTTTCACTGAAATGGATCAGCAGTTTTCCTGTGAAGTAAGACTGAATATTTGTACCTTATGAAGCAACTATATTTTATAGGTCTCCATCTGCTCAGAACAAAAAACTTCGTTATTTCAAAACTAAATGCTTCTCTTTATGAAACAGATTTCTTTGACAAACATGGCACAAAAATAAAATTAGTACTGGCTTTTGCAAAATATTAGCAAAAACACAATTACATCTCTGCTACCTCAACTGTAATCTTAAGAATATATTTCTTCAGGAGCTACTTACATTTTTTTGGTACTTACAATTTCCTTAACGGAGCTGTAAAATTGTTAGTGTTTTATGTGCTAAGTGAAAAGAACTGACCTTTTTTTTTAATTGTTACAAATAATTACCTTTGTGCTTCCGTAAGAAGTCAATGCTCTTCTGCAGCACAGTGGACTTATCCATCTTCCGAGCATTACCTGGAAGCATGGAGCCCAGCTCTTTGATAAGTACATTAAATTGATCGCGACGTTTCTTTTCAGACTTGTTTCTAGACACTCTGAAAAACAAAACAGAATGTGTTTTTAACAGCTATGAAACTTTCTTAGAAGAAGTTGCATACTACTGCTAGGTTCCTGATGGAAACCATCTCTTAAGAATTTCTGCAGTGAGAATCGTCAGAAAGACACCTACTCCATATCTCAGACACCATATTATGAAGAGTGCCTTGCTCTGTGTCACAGCTAAGCCTTTTGAATAAAGCAACCTTTTACAAAAATGCAAATCACTGAACCACAGTTATAAACATGCAATATATCTGAAGAATAACAGTGAAAGAAATGCTGTTGAGTTATACAGTTATTAATAAAAGAATCATATTTTCTTTAGAAATCATCCTGTTCTTAAGTTCAAGCTTACAATTATAGGGCTTTTTTTAGGTTTAAGTAACATTAAAACTTACCTCTTTGCTTTATCTTTGTCATCTTCTTCCACCAGCCCATCAAAAATGCTTCCATCATTTCTGAAAGACACAAAAAGAAATAAACATAGGAGTGTAAAATTTCTCTCTTGTAGAGTCCAATCTCAATGAAAGGGTAGGGGGTGAAAATTTCGTTATTCTTCATCATCATTACATTAAGAATTGTGCTGTCTCACAAGGACCACCACTTGAAGCCAAGTCTGCTAAAAGTTCTCCTTGCAGGATGTAAGAGAATGCACACCTCCCTTACATTTCTGACACCACTCAAAGGATTTTCAGACTATTTCCAATGAGAACCTACAACTACGCCAACACTTACTTGAACACTACTTGTATTTTTTGTCTTCTTGATTATTTGCATTACTTTACCCTTTTAAAAACATGTATAATTTATTTTTACTTATTGGCAACTTGTATTCTAATTATTGGAAATATTTATAGTAACAAAAGTTTTTTCTTACATACTGAAGTATTAATAATGAAATAGGGCTGAGGAATATGATACACTTCATCCACATATGTAATTTTATAAATACACAATTCATATCAACATTAAACAGTAATTATTCATTATACTCGCTTCCTCACCAAGTATCACTTTTCCTCATCTTGGCCACTCTCCATCTATTGCTAAAGAGACATTAAAATACCAAAATGAGAACACGTTTTTCATTGAAGCTGCCTCAGTAGACTTCATAAAACACCTTTGTTTCATTTCCTTGTTTTAAAAGTCAGGTCAACACCGTTCTGATTTCAAAAACTGGTGTATAATGGACTTTCACGTTTTATCTAACTTCTGTCTGGTTTCAGTCTATTTACGGCTGTTCACACTGATCTCTGTGCTCCTAATTGTTTTATCCTAATGTTTCCTTTCCTTAAGGCAAGCAAACATCTTTCTAAAAACCTTATCTCATCTGATTTATAATATTAAATCATCAAGCAATTGTACATTACGTTAAGCAGTGATGTTAGGAAGCAATTATTTTCTATGCTACTACACAAACATAAAACTTTTAAAAGGAATTTGTATTATCTTTCAGTGACATGCCACAAAATTTCACTGAAAGAATTGACACGTCAGACAAGTACTTAAAAAGTTTTACCCTTTCATTTTATTGTTATTTATTTTAAATTGGGTTTAGCTGTCTGTAAATTTGATGCAAGTTTCATTCCTTGAAGTCTCAAAAATGGTAACACACAGAATATTAAGGACAGATGTTCACCTAAGCTGCTAAGAAAGTCCAGTTCAAGGAATCAAGTAGTAAACATGTCTCGGCTATTACTTTTCCCTTGAAATAGGTTAGCAGGTCACTAATCATTTAATCATAATAGGTCTGCAGCATCACTAATCATTTGAATGTATCTGTTTTCCTTAATCAAATATTGAAGTACTGAAAAATAAAATTCAAGTAAATGTTAAAAATCAGCTTAGTTTGCAAAGATATTGCTCCACAGATGAACACAAGTAATGTATTTTAAGATTAATCTCCAACAATCAAACTCACTATTTCCAACGACTACAAAACAACACAAAATACAACTACTACAAAATAACTACCAAAATAACTTGTCAAAAAAATAGCCAAAACCATGACCCTCTTATTTTTTGCATAAATTAATATTCTCCATGTATGAGAAAAGATAACTAAAGAACAGTAATTCCCACCAAACTCCCATACCTGTCTGCAATGGAGCTCATTTTATGGGTGCTTATGGTAAAAAACATAACACATCACACTTTAGTCTTGTGGTAGACATTTGTACGTTTGCCTATAAGAGAAGAAAAAAATATCAAAAGGTCAGTTTGGAGGAATAAACCTGTTCTTCATCAGAGCATACTGAAGTTTTCATTTGCTCTATAAGCTGCTTTTAATCTTCCCCTCTCTTCCAACCTTCTGCTCCATCCCTCTACCTTCTCTAATGCAGTTTTCATTATCATCACAATCTGGACCATTAACATCTCATTTTACAAGACAGAGTGTTCAAGAGAACAACGTTTTATTAAATGCTGCAATAAGTCAGTCTGCATTAAACCAATGCAAATCTTTTTCTAACTCTGAATTCAGATACAGTTTTCAATATTTATTTTAACTAAAAGACTGTCATAATTTTGAGGGTTGAATAGATGTAAAATACACTCCTTGATCATAACACATCCTATTTAGAAAACATGCAAACATAAAACATTTGGGATATGGGTTTTTTTTCTTCAGTTGTAATTGATTTCTTTCTGTATTTTTTTCCTGAGTAAATTATTCTAATAGACATGTGAAGCAATAAGATATCTACTACTAAAACGTCATCTCCGTGCTGTGAGAAAGTTAGTTAACATGGCCATGTCTTTAAAGTGGTCACTTATTCATTACAAAGTTCTGGCAGGAAATTTTTGGTTTACCAGTGGCACATAAGATTTTGAATAAAGAATAGCATTGAAATACTGTAAGACAAGGAATATAAAATTAAGTAAGCATTTATTTCCACAAGTACCTATTTTTAGGTATCCCAAAATTACAAAGTTACGTGAGATATGGAAAGGCTGAAAGTCAAACATAAACCAATACACTTAAACCTCTCTCTGCTATAGAAAAGTCAGGTTTCAGAAGCTACTCAAATAGAGCAGCAATCGCTACATTGTAAGTGGTAAAGGAACCACTGGATTAAGTTTTACATGAGCTGAACTTGGAGATCTTTGGGAATTTTTACCATGTTACAAACTTAATAGTAAAAAGGCATCGCACATATTTCAAAGGAGCTGGTTTTAGTCACTTTGGTGACTCAGAGTTTCTGAGAATGAAGGATTTGTTTTTTTCCTGACAGTGCCAAATCCAGTGGAAATTGCAGTGTTAATACCGTAAGAACTATGGCAGCAATTCCACGATCCAGACAGTCTGCAAAATGTTCCAGGAAAATATTATCCCAGTTTAATATATGGGGAAACTGAGGAAGAAAGATTATGTTTCAACCAAAGCATCTACAACAGTCACATACTATGCAGGTTTACTTCACGAGACTAGTATTTTTTCCCCACAAAGTTTCATAACTTGGGTGCAGCAGGAAAATAAATGGGAGAACTCTGCTGTAGCACAATCTCTTCTAAAATTCCTCATGGAGTGATGAGGTTTTGCCCAAATGGCTATGAGCTCTCTTACTCCCTTCTTCAACTAATACAGCCCAACTTCACCTTGCATACAAAATCTAGTGCTCTGAAGACACGCTGGGAGTAAACCATTCCTTCACACTAGTTCTTCAAAATGACAACTGCACTGGCCATATGACAAAGTCAATTCCCCCAACTAGTTGACTAAATTTGAGAAAGTACTGGAGTTGCACTATTTGAAAACTAACCAGAAATAGTATGAGGAAAGCAAATTCTGAAGAAATGTTCCTTTGAATTTTTGTCAAGAGCACACGACAACAGAGAGGTTACTGAGCAATAAAAGCAAACTACCATCACTAGCATGGATTTAAGCTTAAAACCAAGACACCAATTACAAACTTGCTTTCATTTTGCTTACATAGTATGCACTAATACGGGTGTGTGCTAATTACACTTTTAGCCCTGTGATAATATTTTTTTTTAAACAAATTTGGTACCTATACTATAGAGACCAAGAATAACAGTAAATTCTGTAGGACAAATAATACACTTTCCTTTAATCTGCAAAAGAAAAACACATGTACAGGTAAATACATAAAACTGCCACCTGTGACATAACTGACACCTTCATTATGAAGAATCACAATTTAAAAGTCAGTATTTTAATTTTAACAAAACTTGTTTTTTACACCATACAGATACTACATCAGAATTGGCAAATTTGATTTGGCATCTAAGACAAATAGTTAAAAAAACCTTGAAGACTACAGGGAATGCACCTATAACGCATTTGTTCTCACTTTCAAAGGTGTGATCCTTCTGTCTTTGAATCCAAATCTACAAAACAACAAATATTCTCATTGCTTATTCATGCCAATGGATAAGACTGCAGAGATAATTCCAATTAAAACAGTCAAGTTTAAAATGAACATTGGAGAAATCAAAGACTATGTCTAAGATGGAACTCTGTCCTGGAGAACAAAAGACATTACTTAACACTGCTACTCAGCCCTTCAGTGTTGATAATTGAAAGACATAAGAATCTTATTTATTATAAGAATACAATTTTACCTTTTATACTCTGTGACTTGTTAAAGTGTGATGTTTAGAGATAAAACCCGGCTCCCTCGAAGAACAATGTGGAGTTAGATGTATCTTCTTCTGCAGAAAAGCATTAAATTCTGAATTGTAAAAAAAATTAAAGAGTTTTAAAATGATCACTTATTTTTTTTTCAGTAAGAGAAGTAATGATTCAAACAAGTTATTTATAAATGCAAGATTATGCTTAGTAAAAATATCCCAAGTGTTTCACTATCCGAATGCTCTGAAGCACTTCTTGATAAGCAGGATATTCTGACACAATTTCATCTCTTCTTTAAGCTATCATTTTATGCCTATCTTTAACATTGGTATCATTTTTATTTTTTAGTTTGGTATTACCCACACCATTTACATCTTCATTGCCACTTGCTGACTTCAGCATAAAACTTGGAGATATTTTTATACCATTATTTAAATACTTTCTCTACTGAAACTCTTACTTGAGCCTCACCTGGCTCACTTATATCTTCTATCCGTGTCTCCAAAATTGACTCTCTCTGGTCTTGAGAACGCATAGATCGATGCTGCTAGCAAGCAGAAAAGTTACCCAGCAGCATTACTGCTCCTCCCTCAGACAGAGCCATTAACCCTTTATTTTGAAATCCACTTCAAAAATACTTTCAAGAATTTATTCCAAAACTTACCTCCCAAATGCTCTTCTTCCATAAACCCCCTCAGCACCAGTATAAGTGATTACCAAATTCCAATCTCTTCATATCACTACATTTCATTTAAATAGTTTCTTCCCTTGAATCACGCTACTTTCCACATCCTTAAGATACAGGAAATCGGGTTTTTTTCTCTCTCATCTTTCTATCTGCCTTGCTTACTGTTCTTACAACAAAATGTACTCACAATACTGCCTACTTCTATCATTTCAAAAAATTGTATTTTGAAGCCTATTAAATTCTAAAAAGGAAGGTGGCATCTAAAAACTAAGCTTATGCCACTCTTAAATTCACTAATGGATTTTATGGAAAACACCAGAATTATCTATTTTTAGATGGCAAAAGTTTCCCCTTCCCCTGCACCTAACAGTCTCTCTTAAGCAGTATAAAATATAGATGCAAATATTAACATAGGAAGTCAAAGCACAGCTGAACAATCTGCCAACAGGAGAAAAACAATTACAGCATGATTCAATGAAGCCACTCATTCTTTTCTGGCCAAATAACCTGCTGGCCCATTGACCTACTTTTTAGGTGCTTACAGCCTGCTCTCCTATACTGTTTTGTTCCGTTTGACAAGTGCAAACATTAATAGTGGCAAAGAGTCCCATGGAAGTCTAGGTTACAGAGACTGCAACATGAAACCTGTGTTTTTAAACTGCTTGGAGGCAAACAACTCTGCCAGCTCTCACCCAGCTTCTAACAGAGTTTTAATGAGGAACATTTCAGACCTCATCTCTGCAGTATGTAGAGGTGTATTTAAAAAAAGAATTTTAAAAAATCCACAATTAACCACTTGAAACAAACACCACAGGACTTAAGTACAGAACCATATTTGATTATGTCTAAGAATTAAAATAGGAAGTTTTCAAGGATATTTCAAAATGGGATTTTAAGATGAGGAGGAAAAAATATGCGTCTATCATAAATGACCATAAGGAAGCTTAAACCAGACCAAAAGGAAAGCTAATCGCAGTGGAAAAGCTTTTGTAACCAAAACCACATAGATGTCTAACTCAGTAGAAATGGCATGTGTGTGAAAGCCACCAGATTCTGTGAAAGGTTAAGACGCCTACACGCCAGCACTGGCAGCCGCAAGTGTTCAGAGGTCATGGGTCTGTCTCCACAATTCATGAGGATTTTTTAAAATACAATGAATCAAGTGTATTTGTCTCTAGAAACTGTGTCTTCTGTACACATTCAGTGCATGTTTTCAAACTTCTTTGCAGACAGAAGGGATGGAAACTGTCTTCAATAGAGCTGAGGCTCTCAATCAAAAAGCCTCAGCTGCTGCCATGTATATACAAGCTACTAATACACAGCATTGCTCAATCTGTAGCAAAAAAATCATAAAAACTAGTAAGCCTGCAACTTCTGCACTCTGCTGACTTACCACTCATGGAAAGGCAGTAAGTCACTGGGTGCCAAGTTATTGCTTGGCCAAAGAAACAAGGTTCTGAATAAGTCATTGGGTCACTTCTAAAAAGTCACAATCCAACCTAAGGTAATAATGAAAAGTTCACACCATCTGATAAAACATTCCATGCTTTAGACTGAAAGAATTTCAGTAACCTCAGTCTAGTTTTATTGTCAATACCAATATGCGTGTTGGTGATACAAAATCTCAAGAGACAAATTCAAAGATGGAGCAATCTGTGAAATTACGCTACAGTCTTGCTCATGACATGCTCTGTCAGGATTAGACTGAAAAATACATGAGACAATATTCAATGCATTGCCTGTATTTAATATTGTATATAGTAAGCACTGAAACTCCTATGTCTCCAGCATTTCACCTTAATGGCAACATCGCTATAAACTTCTGAGGAAGACTCGGTATTACTCTTATATTGTAAAAACCATTTTTATATAAATGTCTTGATTTTATAAGTGATATTTTCATGATTTTACAGATTACAGCTCTCAGACAGAATTAATGTGACGTGCATTATTAAGACAATTTCACCGAGGAAAGACCACAGGAAAAGTATAGAAAACAATACAGTTTTCCAATACTACAGCTTCTTCAAACAGAGGCAGATTAACTTGTTTAATACAACCTGATCTCTGTGCCATAATCCTATTTTGCCCGGGGAACAAACTAGTTATTATAATCACTGCGGATTAGCTTTAGAGAAGATCTTGTTTAAAGAATCAAAACCAGAGCCCTGTGCTGCCAGAGCGCCTGATGCCCAGCAGAGCTCTAATGCCAGTTCTGTACCGGGGTGAGCAAAAGGAGCAGAAACACTGCACTGTGAGCAAACAGCTGAGCCAGAACTGACTCCCAACCTAAGCACAGGACTAAAAGCCCTATTCATTACACAGATTCTGAACATAATTGTAAACTTTCTTGATATTCCTTTCCAGGAGCAAAGAAACATTTGCTTCTGGCAGCTTGGGTTATGAAGCATTGGGGTTTTATTTTACTAGGATATTACACAATAATGGGCAAGCGGAGATCCATCCATTATTTCATACCCAGAATAGCACATCACTATCACTTGTGTTTTCCATTTTGCTCTTTGTTTCATAGATATATCCCCAGCCTAATCCGTTTTCTCTTTAGCTTTTTCTTTTTTACAGGTGAGGTTTAGCTCCTCTCTAGTAACCACAGACTTCTATAGAGAGCAAGAAATCTTTAGACAGGTAAACCATAACCAGCTCTCTAATCAGATAGAGCTTGGCCTAACAGAACAGGTTTCAAGATAATTGCCTTTTGCTTGCAATGGTACACACATAAAAGAAAGCAAATTAGCGTAAGGACTGATTTATCCTTTCTCACTAACAAAAGTCTATCTGTTAAAATACTATGGTTATAAAACTGACTTATGTCCCTCATTTTCTGTCTCAAAACATGTTAAAAAAAAAGCAAACAAAAACATCAGAAGACAGGGCAGAAAGGAATTTCAAGAAACACTGTCTGAATTTGCAGCTTGAGAGGTTATTCTAGCAGCTGAGAAGGCATGTGTTGCAACCTTTTCTCAACCACAATCTTGGTCCATATTTGTGCAGAAGAAATGTCATTTTCTGTAGATAAACAAGCTAAACCAGCAGGTGTACATCTTCATCCACTTCACAGCAAAACAGAGTAGGAGCAATATAAGGAAGAATGGGCAGAAGGACAGATCATTGGTGGTGTCAGTTGCCATTATGAGTATAACTCAGTCTCAAATCTGTTCTTGAGGGACTTTTGGGAAAGTGGGTAAGCCTGAGCAGTCCATAGGAGAGATAAACTGCCTTAGTAGGATGCCTGCTGTTGTAGTGGTCAGAGATATCTCAGACTTAGTCGAGTTGAAATGCCACTTGAAAGAGTACATACAATTTGCTCACAGATCTATTTCTAAATTGCCCAAAGGAACAGCAGCACTTGCAAGAGCCTATAGATCACCATGAGTAGGAAACAACATAGCAATCACAGGAAAGAGGTTAAGTTCTTAGAAATGGTTTGTCACCAACATGTGTCCTTGTCTATTCCCTGCAAAGGTAATGGACCTAAGTAAGTTGCTTTGACAAGTCTAAAAGCTACTGCAAATAATATCCTCACAGAAACATGGATTATGAGGATTAGAGGAAAAGGCAATTCTCTCCTGCATTCTTTTCTCTGCAACTTGGGACTGAATACAGTTTGCAGTTTGTCTCTCTAGCTCATGGTTAAAGAAAGCATCCCTCTCCACCATTCCTCTGTTCCATATATTTTGGGCTGATTTCTGCTTGACCAGTTATTCTGCTGCCACTTGTTTGCTCTCCTCTGGAGTCCACATCTTTCTCTCCTTTCTTGCCACAGAGATAGGCACACAGCTCCTTCCCTAATACAGTGCAGTTCTCTAATCTGGGTTCAGACTGTGGTGAAGATGTGCAATAAAGATGTAAGAAGCCTCAGACTATTCGTTTGGGCTACACTGAAGCCTGGCCCATGCCTGGCCATGTACCTCACTCATCTGACTTGCTGACTGGACTCCTCAACTTGTCCTCAAGACCTGCCTCCTCACGAGGAATTTGCTGTCAATCTGGACTCTTGCCTGAGCCTGACTTCCTTTCCTGCCCTTGCCCCTCCAAGCTTCCTGGGAGTGATCAGAAAAGCACTTCGAAGGTTGCCAGGTCTCCAGCACCTGATCCTTGGCTGTGGGGTGCTGAAGCACTTACCAGGCTTTTTCGCTTCTATCCCCTTCCAGGCTGCCTGTATTGTATTTGCCTTCTAGGATCCAAACTATGTTTGGAGATACTTGTGCCTCCTTCAAATTATTAAAAATATTAAAAGAAAGTGATTATATTTTTCAGAGTTTGTCATTGAACATGCTCCCAGTCTCAGAACATAAAAAAAATAGTAGAACTCTAAGTTTATAAGACAAATTCAAAAGGCTAACGGCCTGACCATCAGAAAAGAAACAACTGCTGTTCTTATGTGTTCTTTTAAAAAATATTTTGTCAGTCCTTTGTATTCACAGTTCCTTACTGGAGATCTTCTTCCTTCCATAACAAAACCATAAGCGTGGCTTGTAATAATGCTTATCAATCCTGGGCAACAAGTCTGTACAAGAGAAAGACTGTGGCTAAATGTTATAATTCCACTTGAAACTATTTTTATATGGCTTCTTGCTACCCTTCCTTGCCTGTCACTGGAAGCACGCATCCCTTTACCTCTGGCAACACAGTGAAGCAGGTCTGTGAAATGGTGTATCTAAAAGAATACTTATATCACACAGTGTTAAATACAATCCTTATTAACTCATCCTTGTTATAAAGTGTGGCTTCATGTACATTTGAAAACTGGCACAGGTGAGGAATAGTATCACCCTTCAAAAGGAAGCATGAATCCCCACTACAGCTGTTGGATCTATACGAGGCAATCATGGGTTAGACTTGAGAGTCCATTTGCACATCTAAAACACAATTTAGCTCATAATAAAGCCTGGCTGAAAAATAAATCTACTGCCTCTAAAAACGGTGCTTAAGAAAAAAAAACCAGTACTTCACAATGTGAGTTTTAATGGTTATAAGCTAACTGGTGGGTGTTAGAAATTAAAATTGAGTATCTTCACTGTAAATCGCCACTTCCATCAATGGGATTCTGAGCAGGAAGAACCTCTGCAGTCAGTCACCTCAAGAACAGATCCCAAACTAACACTCACCATGCTGTGGAAAAAGTGTTGTAGATGGTGTAAAATCTGGACTCTGTTAGTTTCTCTCACAGGAGGCATGTAAACTTGGTATATTTTACAATGAACAAATAAAAGTCCAACAGCCTTCTTCCAGTCCCTTACACAAGAGATAGGCAACTGACAGAAATTTTTCAGAAGTTCAAAAGGGGAAAAAAACCCCATATACACATGCTCAAAGGTTTAATTTCCCACTGAATATTACTAATACGAAACAATGATTTTCTACAGAATAAAGTTACCAGACAAAAACCAAAACTAAACATAAAATCCAAAACCAAACAAAAAATGTCCTTTATTTGATGATATCTCAGTATTAACAGAAATTTAAGGAAAAAAAAAAGTAAAATAGAGTACCAAGATATTTATCCTGGAGTGAACACTACTTTGGGATGATTAATCCAATTAAAAATGTACATATTTATGAAACAAAGCATTAGCAATTTAAAATGTTTTGTATCAGATACCCACATTACACACCAATATCTAAAATTATTTGTTACATTTTCCTTAGAGCATAAATAAGATCAAGAATACTAACTGAACCAAAGACGAGAATTTTCTTCTACACTTTATTCCTATGCTGGAAAATATACATGAAAATTTACTAAGAAATGACACTGATCAAAGAGTTCAATGTTGTTTTCCCTTTATCCCAGTAATTAGAGGGAAGAATGTCTAGGTATAGAAAGTAAACTGATTTTTGTAACCTGTCCTAGAGAAAACTCATTATCAAATTCAACAGACATTATTACTGTAAGTTCAAAGCAAGATAATGCCAAGTAAATTCTTCTTCCATTCCATACAAAATTTCTGCTCGGTGTTGATATAAATTCATGTTTAAGTTTAGAAAAATGAGACTTTACTACTATAATTATTGCAAAAACACTCAGCTACCCACTACAACTCATCTTGCAGAAAAATATAAACCTACATGTTAGGTGAGCACCTTAACTGCTAGATTTTTAGCATGCCTATGTGTGTTGTGAGGTGGGAAAGGGAAATGAAAAGCACCTTTTGAAATTCAAACAAATGCACCTTTCCAGAATTTTATTCTAGACCAGAAAAATCTGCCTGGTAAAGATTTATTATATTTATTAGTTTTGATATTAATACTTACAATTTTCACATAAGGTGTACCAACTAATCTGGATTAACTTTCATTCAACTAAAATCTTCAGAAATTCAAGAAGTCAACAGACGGTCAAGAAGGTCTGTACAAAGTTAAGTTCTAAATTTATTTCTGCACCAAATGCCTTTACAGTCTATTTACCAGAAATTTTAAGGAATATTGCTACAAGCCTTAACCAAGTTTTGCTTGATTTATAATTCACTTTGTCTTTTAAGGGTCAAGCAACTATTTCATATCAACAACCTATTCCTTTAAGATCTAGCACATCCAGAAACATCTTGCTGCTTTTCAGTTATGCACATGTTAAAAAGAGGTGAAGAGAGCAGAGGGAAAGTGGCACATTATGCCAGACAGCCCAATGAAATGAACTCAAGGGGGTTTTTTTGTTTGTTTTTGTTTTTTTAACCAGGAGACAAAGACTTATTTCTAACTTATGAATGGGGTACTCCTATGGCATATGGGAGAAACAGACACTGAGTAGTTCCTATGAATCTGCCTGAAGGTAAAGAATTAACACATGTAAGACAGCAAGACCAATACATAGACAAACAATGCAGGTAAGGCTGCAGATACTAGGCACTTCACGCTTTAACAGTTATCTGTATTGGTAAGCCCTTTTACCAAACTCTGTGGTCAAATCAAAAGCTTTCATGTTAGGCTCTGATCACTACTTTAATCACTCATTTCCACACCCATATTAAATTCTGCTAGCAGTATCTGTGATCGTGTAGTCAACATACACAGCCTAAAACTAACCCAAATATTGTTTGATTCAGTTTAATCAACTACATTTGTTTCACCATATGGCTGCTCAAAAGCTGTGTTGGCACAGGGGAAGGGGAAACACTGAATCACCAGGTTAAGACATCTTTTGGCAACAATGCCATTTCATGCTGACCTACACCGTGTGTTAAATTACAACCAGAGAACAAAATTAGGAAAAATGAGATTCAGACTTGTGCTCAAAGAAACAAGTGTGTAAGCTGCTACTTGAGAAGTCTACTTCACGTTTAAATGAAACATCTGTACTCTCCTCATGCATTGCTGTATCTCATGTGGCAATTTGTGACAAATTAAATTTCTGGACAGAATGAGATTTGTTTATACACATTGATCCAGACTCACGGATCAGCTTGTGGATATGAAACCAAATCCAGAACTTGGCCTTAGGGTTAAGGGAAAACTCAAGCCAAATATAAAGCAAAGGAGTATGTACATCTGTTGTGTTGCTAAGCACTTATCAACGTGTCTATCAAATAACCTCTTAATTAGCATGAACTGTGACTGCTTTAGGATGATCCTCAGTACATATACTTTTATAAAGGTATTCATCTAAATGACTAATATGAAGCTAAGAAAATTTAATGAAAGATTGATTTATACCAACATCACCTATTTGTAACTCTTAAGACTTGTACAAGTGTATCAAAGAGACATAAGCAAAAAAAAAAAAAAAAAGATTAGGACAGTTGCTAACAGCAACACCCAAGAACAAGTGACAGGTGTTTCACAAAGCTAATATTTAATCTGAAAGTTAATTATCCATCTCACACAGAAATCAAACATGTAAATAAAACACTTTAAAAATATTGTGCGATAGGCATATTTTTTTTTTCCAAGTGGATTGCACAATCCTGGATTTGTGCAGCTGTGGAAGTGCTTCTGATGCTTGGATTTCCCAGTGTGCGTGACTCATACACTGCTAAATTATTCTGTTAAGCTTTTGTGAAGAGTGGACTGTTTGACTGCCTGAAGAATGGAATAGGCAGTGCACTTCACTGGAAACAGTCTTCAAAAAGAAAGAAGTAAAATCGCACATTCATGTTTCCATAAAATGAGAGAGTAGGAACATCTTATGCTCCAACCCTGAAGCACAGTCCAAGTCAGAAATTACCAAATAAACAGCTCCTCTCTGCCCCTCCTCATCCCTTTCCCTTAGAAGTCCTGCGCATCATCCTGATGACTAAAAGAAAGAATGAAGTGGTACAAAACCAGAACAAAACAAAATAAGGAAACTCCAGGGGATGCTAACTTCAGTGTATTCAAAATAGATGTGACAAAATACGCTTCTGTATTAGCATGCTTACTGTTATGTTCATAAGATTAACAGAGCTTTTAAAAAGTAAAAACTTATTTTTCTAAAATTCAGGTGTCTGACAGCAGATCCTTCAGTTTTTCCCCCAACAGAGCTACCTACTATTGAAAGAGCAACTTCCTACATAAAATAAAAGTTCAACGCTACAGTACAGAATTCTAAACTCCTGCACTGCACTACTGCTTAATTTAATTATACAAAACACTATAGTTATTTTCTTGTCAAAACATTCAATATAACAATCCAGGCTCAAGCAGAATTCAAGTGATTGCAAAACCCGATATATGGGACAATCCTTCATATTACATAGGCAAAAAATGCTTTAACAGGGAAAGGAGAAAACAAAACACAATTTCAAGAAGTTTTGCAACTGGTACAGAGAGGAAATATCTTAACCGATTTCTTTCTTGGCTAAAGAATGGACAAAATCAAGGCAGACAAACTACTCTTCTTGTCCCTGGGAACTCTTTGCAACACAGTTTGTAACCACTTCGTGGACAGATATTAGGTATCCCTTTGCCACTCTGCTATAAGCAAGAATCAAAAGGAAATGGGATGTCAGGCAACATTCAGTCAACAACTTGACTTGCTCAGGCAGGAAAGATGGTGCATTATTTTAACAAAGGGAACAGTACTGTACAAACCAAGCAGAAACTGCAATGCAGTAACAGGAAAAGCATAAAAAGTCACCTCTAAATTTACTGTAATCATTCTGTGTATATACTTATACATGGAAATAAAAATGAAAGAACATCTTTACTTAAGTGGTATTGAAATATTAAGAGCACTGAACACAACTGAATTTCTGAATACTCCGTAAACACTGTTGAAGAATCACTGTAACATTTAACCAACTCTTTATTAGCATTCTGCGTTTCTGAAACATTAGTGATTTATGTAGGTATAAAATATGCTCAAATTCTTTCTTCATTCTCCTGAGCAGCAGCAGCACGCACTCCTCTCTGTTTTGCTACTGGCATGAACAGAAACTTTCAGAGCTTGCACTGACTAAGAGACCAGAAAACCTACTGAATTCACGCTCTGAGGATCACCAGAGAAGCAGCAAAAGACCACCAAAAAACCAACTTGTTCCCAAAGACCAGTATGATCTTTGGAATGCTGGGCCTAGTCAACTTTCTTGTAAATTGATTAATTATGCTAAAAACATTACTGTTCAAGCATTGGGAATGTTTAAAGTGAAGTAATTCAGGATCTTAAGGACCAATTCAACATTCACAGCAAAAATTCTGTCAATTATTTCTCATTTTGCTAGCTCTTTCAAAAATGTTTTAAGATCACAACATTGACTGAAAGACATAAAACATAACTGAGAAATTTCTAAGCCAAGTTATTGTAAACTTTGCTGATATCATATTTGAGATGAGAATTTTCATGTTTAGGTTAAGAGCAAAAAACAGCCACAAATTCAGCTCCCTTTTGTATTTTGGAAATTCAGATGCTGTCTGATACTTCCATATAAACTTTAAGAAGTTTCAAATGCATCCTTGGAGTTACTTATGTGAGAACTGTTAGTCCTTTGGACCATCTGGAATACTAAAAACCAAATAATATCAGCTACTTGGGACCATACTCACTGCATTTGCAGAACCTAACTCTGTTTTCTTCAGCTGTTTTTATCTTACAGCACTCTGAAGCTTTCCTTTCACAGAACTATCAGATCCATCTACCAAAACATATGTCTCAGTATCCTTACTTCTTGCCTCTTAATGCCTTCTCTGAACTCTCAAGTTCTCAACACCTCCCAAATTAGTATCACCATATTTTATTTGAAAACATTTAGAACCTTCCCTTCCAGGTCACTAGTAAAGATGCTAAAGTTAGCACTGCTTAAAAGACTGCCATCTCAACTAGCAAGTAGGATCTAGTTAAAAATAAGTTGCACTAAATGTATTTTACAACTAATATTTTAAATATAAGCACTTGTGGCAATCCACCCCTTAGAGGCTCTTTTCCCACTTTATTAACAGTATTTGACTTAGATAATCCAGCATTTAGGTCTTGAAAATTAACATTAAGAAAGTATTTATAAAGGTATTATAGCTATTCTTGTTTTTAATTAATAAATCAGTTATAAAAATAACCCATATATTGAGGTTGTATTTTCAATGGCAATTCCCTTGTGCTCAAAAGACTTGTGAACACGGTTTCAGCCTTACTAGTGGTTTACTTCACACTGGTATCAAGAAATGGGATTCCAAAAGCTAGCAATATTCACAGGAAATTTTGAAATCAATATAAATTATATGTTGAAGCCACAAACTAACAGGGTTATAAAAACAGCTGTATTAAAGCATACATTAAGGTTTAAAACAGTTTATTTATGCCTAACACGTATAACACATACACCAATAAGAGTGAGAATGAAAGATACACATTCAACACATTACTGCAATATTCATAAGACAAGATTACATACAATACTGAGGACTCTTCATAATCTGCAGGCTTACAGTTCTCACATTTTGACTGTGAGCATTTTTCTTCATTTTAAATTGAGGCATGTACCCACCTCAATGAGGCTGTTTAGGTTGGAAAGGACCTTTAAGGTCATCAAGTCCAACCATTTACCCAGCGCTGTGGCATCCACCACTAAACCATGTCCCTAAGCAACACATCCTTGGTCTTTAAAATACCTCCAGGGACAGTGACTCAACCACTTCTCAGGGTTAAAGTGCTACATAAACACGTGGCAGCAGTAATTGCTCTTTCAGAAAGGATTACACAAATTGAATGGAGAGATGCTTAAGCCTAGATGAATAAAATGTACTATTATAGCACATTTATGCTAATTAAAACATGAGGGAAGAGACCAAACAACAACTTCAGTAACACTGCAAATAACTTGGTTTGAAAAAAATAGGCTGCTTTAATAAAAGATTATAAAGTTTTCCAAAATGCTGCTGATAATTTTGCTGCTACAGCTTTAGATTTTNGGGGGGGCAGACACAGAAATTTAGAATTCTATTTAAAATTAGGAAATGAAGGAAATCAGAAGACTCTAATTTTTAGCAATTTAGCAATATCAGGAGGGAAGAAAAAGAGACCAAATGTTCAAAATATCAAAAGGGATTTAGAATTTAGTCATTTGATTCACTGTCCTTTGTAGTATTTTTTTGTTTCCTTGAGAGTTTTTATTAAAAAAAAAAAAACTTACAAAGAACATTTGGTTTGTAGCACCTGAAAATTGTAAATATTAGCACCAAAACTTATAACTGCATTTGTAGAATAAATACATATCACAAAACGCCCTCATTTCCTGATTTATATCCGAAGTGAANTGGAGAGATGCTTAAGCCTAGATGAATAAAATGTACTATTATAGCACATTTATGCTAATTAAAACATGAGGGAAGAGACCAAACAACAACTTCAGTAGCACTGCAAATAACTTGGTTTGAAAAAAATAGGCTGCTTTAATAAAAGATTATAAAGTTTTCCAAAATGCTGCTGATAATTTTGCTGCTACAGCTTTAGATTTTTTTTTAAATTATTACATTAAAAGGTTGTTGTTTTAAATGTCCCTATCAATACAAATGTTACCTGAAATTTTGGAAATCTTCTAGAATAAAATGCTGAGAGTTGAGGCTTAGATTTGGCAAAGATCTAATAAACAAGAAACAGAACCAAGTTTAGTCCTAACCACTGGCTTGGACATGCGGGATGCAACACTAGCAGTAAGTGTGCAAAATTATAGAGAATCTCTGAAATTAAAATTACGTGGAGTAAATGGAGAAAACTCTTACAACTCTTACTTAAAGATAAAATGATTTTACACTGGCAGGTAAATATTACATAATTTTTCAAAACCTTAATAACTGNAAAAAAAAAAACTTACAAAGAACATTTGGTTTGTAGCACCTGAAAATTGTAAATATTAGCACCAAAACTTATAACTGCATTTGTAGAATAAATACATATCACAAAACGCCCTCATTTCCTGATTTATATCCGAAGTGAACAATTTTGGTTATGTCTCCATTAGCAAGTAATCTGAAAAAGAAGAAATGGATCAGTAGATCAAAGCAGCTGGTGCTGACACTCCTATGCTAGGTCTTCAAGAAATCTTATTTTGGATTAGATTTCATCTGGTCTTCAGAAGCAACCATCACCCAAGGCCATTCAAAGTTTTCCAGGGATTTAATAACTGATCAGACCTGCACATCACCAGTAGATACAGAAAAGCACTTTGCACCTGCAGCGGAACTTCAACTAGTTTTCTGAGAAAGGAATGCATTTTCAACACCCTGAGTAACCATTTTATGGTAAGAGAAGATAATTTGAGAGATTTTTCTCCAAAACAGTACGAATGATCCAAATCAAAATGGTAATGTCTACACCAGATTTATATACTACTTTTACAAAGCAAACTAATCGAAGCAGATGTCACCTCACAAACCATAATATTCGAGGGCACTGTACGCTTTTCTTTGTGACTCCTCGCCACAACTCAAAAAAACTAAATAAAATCATGGTACATGGCAATCAATCTATTAGTCGTTTATTTCCCCTATTCCAGAACTCTGTAGGAAACATAAATCCAGACATCCCTATCACTTTGACTTTGTCTTTCTTTCTTTTTCTTCACTCTATCTTTTATATTTGTTTTTTTTTCTTTTAAATCTGTTACTTCTTTTCTTGCTTTCCCCCTATTTCTTTTAAGTTTTTTCTTTCATTTCTTTATTTCTCCTATTATCTGTGCAAGAGAAAACTGCAAGAGAAAACTGAAGATTCTGGCATCTCTCAACTTTCAGACAGAGTTGTCAGTCTTGTCTTTTATTTAGAAATTCAGATGGTGTAGACTCAGAAAAGTATGTAAATATGATTTAACTACCACTGTGATTTAACTTGCCCGATCCCAAAATTTTAAGAAGGCTAAAGACAAACATGTGTTTGCTTCAATCACTCAAACTGATCTTTAAATCTGGTGCTAAGCAACTACGTGAATTGAATGAAATCAGATTAATGACACAGGAATATAAAGTCTACTCGAAGACTGAAATTAGCCTGGTTCTAAACATCATTTCAAAGAATAGCCATGGGGAAAAAGAACAGAGAAATGCTAAGGGAAACTACTCAATTTATTTTATGAAAGAACTTCGTTATAGAAACACTACTCAAAAATACATTTGGCATATACACAGCTTTTCACCTTAGGAGCTAAACCAGGAATAAATTGCTTAGCTTTGCTGCCCTTCTTCACACTTGTCTTTTTTTTTTTTTTATTATTATTATTCTTTCTGAGCTATGTCATTTGTTCACATAATAATTTCATCTTCTACATTTTAGGTTAAATGCCAGAGTTTCCCTTGGCATTGAAAGTTATAAAGAGGATTTTGTCACACACAATTAACTCATTAGTTGCTTGGAATAATCCAAACAGAGACTCACCTAGTTTCACTGACATTTAATGCGTAACATCCCACTAATTTTCAGAAGACTTTTGCAAACAAAACAATGGGCTCTGCATTTGCTAAAATTCAGATGAAAAGAAAATCAGATCTCTCTAAAGCAATTCCTAATGAAAACTTGTCTTTAAGAAAAAACAAAACCAAATTGCAAAAGAGCATCACAGAAGCTTTCACACATACATTCAATAAAAATTTGAAGTATAATTACAACTCTTCTCATTTCAGAAGCTTCTTTCTGACCTTCAAAGCAAAACACTGAGTAATTCTGGTTTTAATAATTAAAAAAAAATCAGCAGCAATTTTCACCAACATTAAATGCAATTTATTCCACTGATTCTTTATAAACCCTATTAGGCAACGTCAGACTTTTAATATGAATTCAACAATACATTTTAAATGCATAAAAATCTATGAAAAAATAAATTATATTATTTACTCCTACAGGTAATACAGATTCCATATTCTTGGAACTCAAGAACATCAGATGTTCACAAAAGCACAAAATATTTGAAAGAAAGTTCAGTGCAGTCCGATGCAAAAGGGAGAAGTAGAAGCGTTAAGATTATCCTTCATCCTCAATAAATTCTAGTTTAGCAAAGAAAGCAGAACTAGAAGTGTCCAGATTGTCTTGTCAATCTGTCTTAATTTGTTTCATAATTTAAATCTTTAGACAAACAGGTGATTTCTCTCCCACAGCACCTCTCCTTCCTCTCTTGCCTGGCCCAGGGCATACTTTTGCTTTGGTCAGCAACTCCACTACTTTATTTCATTAATTTAAATCAACTCTGATCCAAATGTAAAACCTAGGATAATCTCTTACCTTGCTCGGAAACAATCTCTTTTTTCCTTTAAATCTCAATTAGGAACCATGAGATCATTTTCAAATCATTAGCTGTCTATATCCTATTAAACAAATTTTGATTTAATGAGTTGCGTTTTTTCTTTACTGTGACAGGCAAATCAGCCCAAGTAATTATGGCCAAGAAAACTAACCACCCTATGAATGTTACGTTTTCCATTCCTTGTGGATGGACTCTGTGCTGGTGCTGCTCTTTATTCATTGCTCTTCTACAGCAGCTGTACAAGAAAAAAATCAGAATAAGACAGTGGTTTGACTTCACTGTTCTCCTGAGTAAATGTGATTTTGCACAAGCAGTGACATGGATGTGTTTCCAGAGAAGTATGGAGGCACTAGTGCAAGCACTCACGTCAGTGAGAACGAGTATGACAACTTTCAAATGTCTCTTCCACAAATCAGTGTCAAAAATATTTCTTTTTAGTTATTTGCTTTTCACACTTCTAGGAAAAACAGGACACACAAAAAAAAAAAAGTAAATACAAAAGTTCTATAACTTAAGAACAGTTTTAACCTGAGGATTTTCAACACAAGTTAAAGAAAAAAAAGCCCTGAGGAAGAAACACAAGTAAAAGGGACCGATGAAAACATAACTGTTGAGGAAAACTGCCCACAGAGAGATAAGCAGTAAATAAAGCTGAGGTACTCCCAGGAAAACACAAATTCTTAATAAAGCAAAGCAGGTCCTCATGGTCTAAAGGTTACTTGAAAAGCAACACCAAAGTTTCAGAGCATCTCTAAGGTTTCAGGATGCTCAAAAAGAAGTCTTTTGCAACTTTTAACCATATACAGTATGCACTGTTTCAAATGATCTATTTTATTATGATCTGTTCTGAACACAACAGCAGCAATGAAGAAGAAATATCAAATGCACATCAGTTATGGAAATATACTACTGAGACAGCATTTGAAGGACAGCAATGACAGCAGATGCGGAGGGGTTAAGGAGAAGTGAGGAGTGCAGAAGAAAGCCTCATTATCAGGTGTTTATACCTGATATTACAATGGAGTGGAGGAATCAGGCCTGTTTACCTCTCACAATCCAGCTAGAACATACTCCATAGCTCTGTCTGGTTATGACTATAAGGGTTTGGAATATATCTATCTCATCTGATTTGGGCAGATGAAATGGATTTAGGCAAATCACTGAACCGGTACAAACCATACTTTCAGAAATCCATCACGCTGTCTAATGTGTTTGGGATGATACAAAATAAAAATTAGCCTGATACCACAGTATAACAGTTTAAGTTTTCTCCTAAAACTTCAAGTGCTTGCTTTAACATATGCAGGTGCTTCTATCTTTCCAATAGTAAGTATTTAATTGCATTTCAAATCTAGAAGACACTACATTCTATGAGTCTATGATTCTTCCCCTTAATTTCATTCTCAGACACAGACTGATTTTTGGTAAAGTTCTAGCTGAAGAAGATACATACACAAAGAATTACTGCTCAGCGATTTAAGTTTTGCAAAATTATAAGCAGCTAAAAACAGAGTCTTAGAACAGAAATTGTCAAGCATCATTAACTACAAGCATTGCTACCCATAACTCATGGCTAAACTTCATGCGTGACCAAACATCTGCAATATGTGATAAGCCATTAGGAATACAGGAAGGCTTCTGCCAGCAAGACAAAATAATCCTGTTGCAGGAAGACTGGCACAACATCTGATCTACCTAAACAGATCATTTTCTTGAGGCTTTTTGACCCCAAAATACCCCAAGAGAACACGTGAACAAGTTTTACAAGCGTATCTACTAGAAAGAAAAAGCCTATGGACACATACATGAAGGCCACAGATTCTCATGGCCATGATTCTCATGATTCTCTTCTCTTCTCTTTGTGTGACCATGGATGTACAAAACAATTAGTAAACTAGCTGCAAGATAACATACACACAAATCTTGCAAATATGAAAACCTGCACCTCACCCTCCCATCGTGTGCAATCAAGGAAGTGGGGAGATACAACCCTGTCACAAATAAGATGACATGTGAACATAGATATTGCTACTTATTCAAATGTCACAGAAGATGTATTCTTTTGCTTTCTATGTTTTCTAACATTACTAAGGTATTAAGCCCATTTCCACTGCAACAAGAGCATCTGTAAAGAAACAACAACAAAAAAAACCAAAATATCCACAAAAATACCCAGTCAAAAAACCTGTAAGCACAACAATATCTACACTGATTACCAGCAACGAGTCCCTGGAGGAGACACTCAGCCACCAGAAACTACAGAGTCACATTAGCATACTCCATTGCTAGGGACAATGCCATCATGAAGTGGTGTTTTTTTTCCCCTTTTAGTTGCCAAGGCATCTCAGGGATTGTTGGTTCAATCATTTCATTCCACGATCCAGTATACAGGACGAAACCTTATGAAAACCTTGTATGAAGTTTACTCTTGCCCCCACACGACATTAATTTTAATCTCAAATTGAAGTGGAATATCTACCTTGCCTGAGGTTAAAAAAAGAAGATGCTTCTGTTTAAAGGTTTACTGTTCTAGTAGCAGTAAAATCTACATACTTACTTAAGTTACTTAGAAATGCACAGTGCCTTGTAGAGTGGGTGGATAGCATTAGTAGTCCAAATATGATGTCATCTGAGGAAAAATCTTCTTTGGCACAGATTTCTGAAAAACAACAAAAAAACCCCCACAGTTCCATAAAGATCAATCCATTCAAAACAGCTTTTAGAGGTGAGCCCTTGATTACTGCTGTTTTCTCTCCTGCCTCTTCAGTCACTTTATTTCCATTCCTAAACAATCCACAGTTTCACATTCTAGTCCAGCATAATAAATACACATGAAGTACAACTTCAAAATTGCACACCACCTTTTATGTAGCTCTGACATTGCCTGAAATCCAAATACGTGAGATGAATGCAACAGTCTAATGCTAACATTGAAGTTACAGTTCTAACACTGTCTATAAAATGTTAATATTGAAATTATTGTATTACAATTGCTTTGGGATACATTATGACCTTGCAGAACATCAATAATACACCACACAAATTTCTGGAAAGAAAATACATCAATACAGTCTTAACTCTCAGTGTGTGCATTATGGTTCAAAAGGGGTGCGTGATCTACCTCAGAAAGCAGTTTAAGACTCTCTGACAACACTGCACACAACAAGATAAGAAAGACTCAAACATCTTCCTCTCACGAACAAAAAACTAATTTCAGTAAGCTATACCGAGCAGCAGTTAACTACACAATTGAGAGTTCTATAAACAAACGCTCTACTTATTCCACAAAGAAATAGCTCTCCATCTATTATAGATCCCAAATTCTGTATTCCTACACACAGTGCTGTGTTTTAAATACACATGCACAAATTTGGTAATATAATCTCACTGCTGACAGTCCTGCTGGGAAAACTACCGCTATTCACCTCTCTGGCAAAGTATATCCTTTAAGATATACACAAATATTTATTTCCTTCCATCACATGCAAGGATACGCAGATTTCCTTTGACATAAAAATAACAAGAAAAAGGAACTTCAAAACCCCTATTTTTTACCACCTTGTCCTCTAGCAGATACAATGTGGAAAGAAGCAGCTGTTGAGCTGTGGAAGAAGAATGTCCTATGTTTGAAGCAGGTCTACTGGACACACTCGATGAGATAAGAAAGACAGACCACTATGATCTACTTACCTACTTTTCCATAAAGCAAAATTATACATTATAACATTAGGAATCAAATACCGGTATGAAGATAAGAAATGGCAAACTATATGGGTCAGAAAAAGTGCCCAGGTGCCATTTTAAAATATCAAGCTATGCAAGTTTCTGAGAGAGAATAGCCCATTTCTTATGGCAGCAATACAAAGATTAACTCAATATAAATCAATCATGAGTATTTAACCAATTGTCCATATAAAGGTAGGATCAGTTTATCTACAATAATTTTGAAAAACAATTTCTGTTATTTGAGTTTTAAAAGATTTTGGCTTGGACAAAGTGGTAGTGCCTTAATTACCTCTGACGTTTGAGGCTTCTATAGCCCCAGCCAGTTGTGCTGAAACTTGTAAAAAGTTGTCCAGTTTATAAAAAAAAACGGACGTAATAGGAGGTAGTGACAGAGCAACATGAATGCCTGAGATGGAATTTTCAGGCACAGTTGTCTGTTGTTGCCACTCACTGTAAAAGCAAGTTCAATTGACTAGCAAATTTCTTAAGAGGTTAAAAAAAATTATTAGTACTAGAATATGTCCTGACTTTCCTGCCAAAGTCATCAAAGTTTCTTACTATGCATCTTTTTCCTGTCCCCACTTCCCTTCTAGTTATTCTTTATCTTGATTCAGACTGTTCTTCTTACTCTAGATCCCACAAAAGAACACCTATTCCCTCTTTTCCTTTAAATTTCTATTCCACTTGGGCTTGCTTTATGCTGTCTTTTGTGTCAATATTCTCATCATCCTCCTTGCTGATCCACCTTGTTCTGATCTTAGGAACAACAATTTATCTAATTCACTCACTATGACTCAGTCATTCGAATCCTTGTCCCCCTTTCTGAGGTCATTCTCCTCATTTTCTATGTTAGTGAAATTCAGATCACAAGCTCTTCAAGGCTGGAACTGTATCTTATTATCTATGAAACATCACGTAAAGCTTTAGTGCAGCACAAAATGTTTCACTAATCCTTCTGAGATTAAAATAAAAAGGAAAACACCTGAAACACAATATTTTACCAAAAAAAACACTTTCGGAAAACACATTTTAGGCAAAATTGCTGAGATGTTAAAGAGCTGGAACTACCATACTAGCTCCAAGACACTCCTCAACCACACAACTGCCAGTAGTAGTTTGATTACATATAATGCATGTTGCTGCTGTGTATGGCAAGAAAAACTTCATTAAATCACATTACTACATTAGAATTGCGAGCAAGGAAAGTGTGTGTGAGAGGGAGATCTGCATTCCTATTCTGACAGTTCTTGGAAGCCATGATTCATGCTGTGACTTGCTTTTGTATTCACAGCCAGAGGAAAATCCAGTTTCCTTTAGAATAGTTGTTGTTACTATGAAAACTACTTTAAAATAAGCACAAGTCAAAGTCACTTCATTCTTTTGTAGTCCATTGTGGTATTTTAACTACAAAATTTGAGCACATTATTTTGGTTACTGAAGGCTTGTAAAATTTATCTGACATTCAGAACGGAATTCCCTAGAAACTAAAGTGGCAAGCTAATAAATTTTTCTTCACTTTCACTATTACTAACTCTAGGATAAGTTTCTCTAAACTTATCATCAATCACATTACAACTCTCTAATGAGACCTGATAAAATTGAACAGGATGAATTCTTACAAATTGAATGTAACGAAGTAAATTTCACTCTGCTGTTTACCATGTTTAATAAGCAATGCAAATACAGGCAAGCCAGAAAAGAAGCAGAGAAATTTCATTAAAGACAGAAGTCCAGCTCCTTCTGCTTTTCAGTAACTGCTTTTTCAAATACCCTTAGAGCACTAAGGACTGGGAAAGTTACTCCATGTAAGTTTTTCCTCTAGTAAGTTTTAAGCTTTTAGATGACTGATAAAAATATTTGGCATTTTTTAACAAGACTCGTGAAAAATCACAAACCTTCTACCTTACCACACCAGCAGCTTACTCTCTCTGAATTCACAACCACCTTCTCACTAGCAGCCAACAAACTGATAGAATATTATCCTGTCACGATGCGGGTCCGTAATAGCCACAATTCAAAAGACAAAAGTCAATCTGTGACATTCCATTAAACAGGCAATGAAACAGCCACCAAACATACCAAATGTCAGAAATGTCTTAAATGTCAACAACTATTATGTCAGTAAAACTTCAGCCAAATGTAAAAATGGTAACTTACGTTTTACTAACAACAGCAGTGGCATTCTCATAACTGGAAATATGAAATTAGTTCTATTAATATGATTCATTCTGAAGCATCCTTTTTAGCAGGCAACTTAGTATCTCATAGTCTCATTCTCCAAGATCATAATTAATATATAAAAATATTTATTTCCTCAAGATTTCTAATGTACATGTTAGGAAAGTCACACATTAACTTTCCTCCCTCCTACAAGAGACACTTATTACAGGTTGGTCAGCCTGTTTGTCTCCTCTTATGTTCACAAATACTTGTCCTGATGGTACTTAAAAGAAAGCACTGTAACTTTCTGGATACCTATCAGTTCAGCAGATAAGAGATGATTATGGGATCTTAGATCATCATTGTGCAAGCAACTGAAATATACACACAAACTAGTGGAGCTGCAAGCCTAAAACTCTTGTAGACTATGCTGTTAGCAATACGATACCTTACTATAACGTACTTCAAATTCAGACATCATGCTGGATGATCAGCCCATTTCCAGGCACTCCTTCTAGGTGTCCCACAGCAACACCACTACCACATGACGAGCTAGTAATTAAGTTCTGCTGCCTGCTCTGGCTGCTATAGGCAATACTACTCTAAAGTCTTCGCTAAAAGAGATTATCAGCAGTATACAAAAAGGAGTTTTCATACAACAGGATCCACAATTCTGAAGTACTTAAGCCAGGAAGAAGTGCACTGCTCAGTAAGAGTCTTGAAAAAGTTAGTACACATGCAAACATTAAATAAGGGTAACCAGTGAAACAAAATACTATGCCTTCATCTTTACCAGTTTCTGAAGGCCTAGGACACAGGTGAGTACTCACAAGCCTCATAGCCCCATCCTCAAAGTACATAGCTAAGCTTTTCCCACCAAAACAGGACTAATATATTCTTTTAACATGCCAATAGGAAGAAGATATGCTTGCATTTTATCCAGCAGCACAGGGTTACAGAACAGTAACCTAGAACAGAGAAAGCCGAAAGCCAATCCCTACTCTGCCAGAAGGGGTTCAAACCATAATCTCTCAGCAGGCTTCAGGGTGCACTAGGAAGATGAATCAACTCATAGCTTCTCATTTCAATGGCAATCTTTAAAACATGAAAGAAAGAATAAAAAGCAAAGCTTTGCTGGACAGAGCAGAACCAGCAGTGTGTGTGCCTCTCTAAGCAAAAGGGCACCTAAAAGAGAGACAAATCCTGGTTTCCAGTTCCTAATGGCATTTAAAACTTTAAATGGAAGAAAATACAAAATTGGTTTTGGAACACAGGCCAGAAGACAGGTACTCTTCCCCCTCCCCCAGGAAAATAACTGGCCTGGTATCTCTCTTTGGCCCAGTGAGACATTAATCACCTTCTACACAACAAAAGTGGAGTTTTAGGGTTTGGGGTTTTGTTGGCTTGTTGTTTGGTTCTTCTAAAATGAGACATCAACAAAACCTCTTCCTCCTCACTCCTTTGTGTTTCTGAACAAAAGGGAGAGTCACCACAGCATTTTGGTTGAAGTCCAGTCCCATAGGTGTGCCTGAGGTGTGGTTTGAACATGCCTTTGGACAAGTGAATGCCTAATTCACAGATTGCTTAATTTATGACTAGTAAACAGATTTAGATGCCAAGATGCTCACTTGTGACAAGATTATGGAAGATCTGAGTAAAACCAAAACTTCAAAGTGTTTGGAAAACTTTACTAGTTAAAATACAGAGATCTGTACAGTTTAGGCAACAAACAGCTACAATTCTATTTGGGGCTAGACCCTCAAAATCCATGTAAACCACACTTTTGACCTCCCTATGTTATTTTGCAGATCTGGCTACTTATCAAAACAACATGCATCAAAAACCTTCTCAGAGAAACCTGCAAATACCATTTTTACAGAGCTCTAAAAGGACCTCTAGAGAAGAACAAGGCCACATACACTTATTTTTAAAATCCACTTTAAGTGGATGTGTTACTCCAGGAACCGTTTTCTTGTTTTAACGTAAGCATAATATGCCATTTATCTTGCAATACCAGGCAAAAAGGTAAAAAGATATTAGCTTTAAAACCAAAGCTTTCTCACATACTCTGAGATTAATCATGTAGTTCTAAGAACAAAGCATTCAAGTAGTCACATTTTATGCCTAATTTACCTATGTTTTTATCATGAAGATGAGGAATGCCCATAGTATCAACTAAGCTTCACTCTCTAAATAGAAGTCTTTATCAGTCTTGAACCTCATGGGCATTTCTAAATTTTAAGGATTTATATTTGATAAAATATTAATACTAGTAATGATGATTTTAGAATATTGTCAGCAATGCGTCCCAGAACATCAATATAGAGTAATAAAACTAATTCAACCACTTTAACGACAAACTGTAACAGCTAGACAGGGTCCAAAGTATGCAATACTAAACTGCTGAAAGAATCTGAGATGCCTTGTTGCTTCCACCTAATACTAAATACATGACATCCATAGAGCACCGAAACTTTTTACATGTATGATTATACAAACTGAAAGCAGCTACAATTAAGAATTTACATTATACACCAAAAGCATGGTAAGAGAATACTAAGGCTATAAAATTAAACACTCAGGCATGAGGTATGCCAAAATTAAAGTGGCTTTTGCATTACAAAGGGATTTTGTGGTAGCAGTAAGGGTTGAGAATTCAATCCTTCAGGGCAGCATACAGTTGCAGTAACTATGAGTCTCCTTCCTCTTCCGTGATTTTGTATTTCACGCCTTTAACTCCTGCAACAAATGAACAGGGGAATGTCCAACACTTTCAAATTATTACAGACTCGCATTAACTGAATTAACAAAATAACCTGCTGCAGTAGTAAATTATTTTCCCCAGGTGGGCCAGCCACAGGAATGAACTGTCTACTAATACCATCCATCCTCAGAAACATCTCTAGATATGCTTTATCATCTGGCCTTCACAATTTCTAGTGTTGATATGGAAACAAGTACTTAAACACTAAAATGCACTCTTCTTCAAACATCTACCACAATCTCTTCCTCAAGAAAAACTAATTCATTAAAATGTGCTGGAAAGGAAGAAGACACCTTAGCTATAATCTCACTTCTTCCTAAGCATACAGTGTGTTTTGTATTAAAATCTGTATTAGGGTACTAATTTTCTGTTCTAGGGAAAAGAATTATCCATATTCTTCAATGTACATAATCTGAAGCTATGAGGTTTTAGACAACAAATTATACTTATCTCCTTAAGGGTTACATAGCTAAAGGAGCTGTTTTCAAACAATGAAATAACATAGAGAAGAAAACTGCATCCTTGAGTTACACCTATTTTCAACACAAGTCTATTATTTGTAGAAAGAAAAAAAAAAAATCACAGCTTTCTAAGCTGATAAAAACATTTCATATAAAGAACACCTGAGGTCCATATCTTTACTACTAATTTAAATCCTTAACTTTTTTTTTTGCACACACTTAGAATAGGAACAAAAAAACACCAGCCACAGCTCAAAGTTCTTGAAAACAGCAATTCCTTGGCAAAGCAAATCCATCCATGAAGATTCATTACTTAGATACAAAAAGACAATTAGCTAACAGCACAAATTAAAGTAATTATCACACAGTTGTCAACTTGCTGAGAACAAAACCAGTAAAATTAGCTAAAAAAGAGAGTTTATGGGGTCTTTAGAACATTCATAAAGAAAAGACTCTCTGCTTTCCTCACATGCTTCTATTATACCTCTGCGTGTTAAACATTTCTGTGTAAGATCATGAAGCGGAAGAAATAAAAAACAAGACATGGCTGAATAACATCTTAAACTATTAAATATCAACCCGGGAGTTATTACTAGCCTTACTAGTAAAATTCTCAGACCTTAAAAACACTAGCACCTACATGGAACCAAAAGGCCCTAACCCAAACATTAAATGTTTGGTAACCTGAAAGCAGTATCTGTAATACTTTTGAGAAAGTATATTAAAAGGATATATATTAAAATCAACAGCTTATTAAAAAAAATGCAAAGTTTCTTGTCCTATCCAGTAGAATTCCTCTATCACAACAAGCAATTAGTGTGTAATTTCAAATGACAGGCCCCAAATTCACAGACAGTCACAGATGAAATTAATTTTATTCCTGTAAGATTGGAGAGTGTGAAACAACTGCAACTGCTCATAGCAAACTCTGCCAGGACGACCTCAAGCACTTAGTAGAGTATCTGCTTGAACAATCCTCTTGCCTTCTGGCACACTTGCCACGCAGGGAAACGATCTAGGTTAAATATAACCACATTAAAAAAAAAAAAGTGGTTAATTTTAACCTGAATCGTTTCCCCATCAAAGCTACCGGACAGGGTTCCACTGACCGCTGTGCTGGCACAGCTGAGCGGGGCAGCAAAGAGGTGAGCGCTGGGAGGAAGGCACAGGCAGGCCTCCTTAAGTCAACATTGCCACCAAAAGCACTGCTTGTCAAACTATGTCATCAAAAACTCCCCTTACTTTAAGGATTTAGAGGATCAGGATGTATGATCAGCCACTCCGCTTTCTACATGCCATTTTGTATCCCAGCTATAACTATATCCGACTTTCCTTGTGCCTCAACAGGTCAACTTTTAGCACGTACATAAAAACGGTGGCCTGAAAAAACACTTCACTAGGAATACGTTTGACTAGTTTACAGGCGCTCCTCCTCGCGCCGGCCACCTCTCACACACACGCACACACGGAGTAGCTGACATGCTAACTTCAAGGATGGATAAAAGTCGGGAGAGGACCTGGGGCGACCGAGGTGCCCTCGTGTCAAGGTAGGTAACGTGATAAAGTTACCAGAAGAAGAAGAAAAGTAACGCCACGAAGTGTGTAGTCAGCCCCGCTCCACCTGCCGCAGGGAGGCTTGGCTTCCCTCCGCAGGAGCGCCCGAAGTCCCGCCGGGCTGTCCCGCCGCAGAGCGAGCGCGGGGGTCCGCCACGGCCCAGCGTCCTGGCGGGCACCGTACCGCCGCGGTCCCCGCGCAGCCGCCCGCCCGCCCGCCCGCCGCGTAAACCCGCGCACAGACACACGGCCCGCTCGCCGCGCCGCAAGGAGCCGCCGCGGGAAAGCTCCCTCGCGCGGGGCGGCGGGAGCGAGCTAGCGAGCC
>WBNH01001628.1:197502-209348 GCA_013401255.1 Urocolius indicus | reverse complement strand
GGGGGGGGCGACGCCCCGCGCTTCAGGTGCCGCTCTACGCCTGCGCTCTGCGCCGGCGGGGGGGGAGCAGCGAGGCGGGGGGGCGGCGCGCAGGCGCAGCGGGCGCCGCGTGTGCTTGACCTCGGCTTAAGTCGCTTCACCTCGCTGCGCTGCGCTCCGCTCCGCTCCAGGAGGAAATGGCGGCGGCCGCGCTACCGGGCTGTGGGCAGCGGAGGGCGGCGCTTCCGTGGGGTCGTGTCCGGGCGCTTCGGGACCGGCGACACCCGGCGGGGCGACACGCAGCAGCGCCACGTCTCCGTTGGTCCGGCCGCTGGACCGACGGGAGCCGGGCTGTGAGGCGGGGAGCCGGGCAGCGGCGCCGCGGCAGCTGCGAGCGCCCGGCGGGTACAACGGCTGCCGCCGCCGCCGCCGCCGCCGCCGCCGCCGGGCCTGAGGCTCGGCAGCTGGTTTTGCAGGCGGGCGCGGAGCCCGCAGGCGAGCCGTGCCGCAGGGTTCCTGCTCAAACCGCAAACCCTGCACAAGCCGCGGCGCTGAGCGGTGACACGGCACCCGCCCGTACGCTCGTTCCCAGAGGGTAGTAAGCGGCGTCTGGGATGCTCTGGGAAGAGACGTGTCACCACCGGTTATTTTGGGACCTGGCCGTGCTCGGAGTTTTCTTTTGTTCCGTAAAACTTAACGGAATGTCAGAGATCTGCTGACCGTCTCAGTCTTTTTGTCTGTGTACAGTGCTTTTAATACCAGTTTTATCAAATAGCCTTACCTACCGTTAACAACGAGAAATGAGCTCGATTTTAAAAACCTCAACACCTAATAAAACCCTACAATTCGGAAAGTGCGGTGCTGACGTTGCACGGTTTGTACAATTTATACCGCAGAGCACTACTATTGGCTGTAGAGGTCTGACAGGTTTCTGAACCACCAAACTGATGGAGGACTCGCAACAAGTAAGTGTCCTGACTGAAAAGCAGCAGTTTCAGTTCATTCTTCTTATTTGCTAATCTTTATAGTTTGGGAATTTTTTTTTTCCCACATGACTGCATGGCAAAGGAGTAATTATGCACTTGATAATTCTGCTGGGGAGACTACACGGTGATGAGGTGTAGATTTATGTAGGAAGGTACGCAATTTCAGCATGAGAAGACACAGCTGTAGTAAGATTTTGTGGGACTAACTCTGGTAATAAAAGTTAGTATTTTATTCGTGTGTTTGTAAAGCTTATAAAAACTCTGAGATGTGCCTGTATTGCTGACTGTGTAGAGAAAGCTGTGAAACAGCTCGGTTAATAAATGCAAACAGCATCAAGTATCAGACTTAATCCGAGAGATAAGTGACTGATACTGCACAGCCTTTATGTACAACTGTAAGAGATTCCAGCCATAGCGCCTGCAAAGGATTGGAATATGCTTAAAAGTGCAGTGATTGGATTACCATAAGCCCGTTTTGCATGCAGTGGAACATAGCAGCAAACGCTTTTCTGTAAAATAAAACATTTCTCCGTGATAATGGTATGTAAACATTCCCACTTTTCTCTCCCAGTTACGAGCATGATTATTTTTCAGTTGATCTCCTGAACAGCAGTATATCTAAAAACATAGTTAAATGCATATCTGTAGAAGCTTAATTAGCGTTTGTGCTGGGAATGAAGTAAGGAACTTGACTTCATTGCAAAATCTCTTGGATTTTTCCTTCTGGATTACTTTCCAGTTTCCCCACTTGATTCAGCTTGTGATCAAAGTCTTAGCAGAAGTGTGTTGATTGTGCCTGGCTACGTGCCAGCTGCCCACCAAAGTCATTCTATCACTCACGTCCTCAGCTGCACAGCGGAGCCAAAATGAAAGGCTTTTGAGTCGAGATAAGGACAGGGAGATCATTCAGCAATTGCCAAAACAGACTCAACTTGAGGAGGATTAGTTTTATTTATTAACAATCAACACTGAATAGAGAAATGAGAAATAAAACCTGAATCTTAAAACACCACCCTCCATTCCTCCTTTCCTGTGTTTGTACCTCCTTTCTCCCCCAGCAGTGCAGGGGGACGGGACTGGGCGTTGCTGTTAGTTCATGACAGATGATCCCTGCTGTTGTCTCTTCCCAGGGAAGGACTCTTCACACTTCTTCCCCTGCTACAGTGTGGAGTCTCTCACACAGGAGATAAGTCTTCTGTCATGCAGGAGACAGAACTTCTCCAACGTGTGTCATTCCTGTGGGCTACAGTTCTTCACAAGCTGCCCCAGCATGGGTTTCATCCAAGGGGAAACCCATCCTTAAGGAATGAATTACCCCATCATAGGTCTCATTCACGGGGTCACAAGTCCTGACAACAAACCTGCACCAGCGTGGGCCTGTTTATGTCCACCAATTTCCAGGTCCTGCCAGGAACTTGCTCCAGTATGGGCTTCCCATGGCATCACGGGCTCCTTAAGGCATCCACTTGGTGCCGTGTGGGGTGTGTCTCAGGCTGCAGGTGGATCTCTGCTCCTCCATGGGCTGCTGGGGCACAACTGCCTCACTATGGTCTTGATTACAGGTCACAGGGGAATCTTTCTTCCAGTGCCTGGATGCTTCCTCCCCCCANGGGCTACAGTTCTTCACAAGCTGCCCCAGCATGGGTTTCATCCAAGGGGAAACCCATCCTTAAGGAATGAATTACCCCATCATAGGTCTCATTCACGGGGTCACAAGTCCTGACAACAAACCTGCACCAGCGTGGGCCTGTTTATGTCCACCAATTTCCAGGTCCTGCCAGGAACTTGCTCCAGTATGGGCTTCCCATGGCATCACGGGCTCCTTAAGGCATCCACTTGGTGCCGTGTGGGGTGTGTCTCAGGCTGCAGGTGGATCTCTGCTCCTCCATGGGCTGCTGGGGCACAACTGCCTCACTATGGTCTTGATTACAGGTCACAGGGGAATCTTTCTTCCAGTGCCTGGATGCTTCCTCCCCCCACTTCTCCCCTGACCTTGGTGTCTGCAGAGATGTAGTTTCCCTTCTGCTGCAGTTCAGCAATTGTGAAGCAACTTTTGCCCTTTCTCAGATATGTTAATCTCAGAGGCATTATCTCTGTTGCTTATTGGCTGGGTCTTGGTCCGCTATGGGTCCATCTTACAGCTGACTGGCATTGGCCCTGTCAGCTACAGGGGAAGCCTCTAGCAGGTTTTTAAAGAAGCCACCCGGTATCCTCCTCCCAAAACCTGTCCACACAAACCCGCTACGAAAGGTATTGCAGAGACAGAAACCTCTTTAGCTATAATGCTTCTAAAGAGCTGACCGTGACCTTTGTGTTTCCACTGGAAGAATTTCATACAGTGTCAGTAAAACCACTCATTTTTGTTACTCCCATGTAAACAAAGCTTATCATTTCATTACTCATGCAAAGAATAATGCTGCTGTGATTAAATGTAGTAAAGTTAATAGGGTACAGCAGGAATGGAAAATCCAAGAGAAATTGCAGGAATATTTTCAAGAAAGATGAGTAATTACCGGAACTAGAATATGGTGAAGAAACCAGGTGCCTCAAAATACCATCAAGCTGCATGTATCAAATTTGCCACAAGATCCTCAGTGTCCAGCAATAATTCTTAAGATAAACAGGGTTACTGTGCTGTCCTTCTTCACCTACCTATACCAAATTACTTCTTGTGGCTTGCAAATCTTACAATTTGGTATTTGACCAAGTGGCAACAGGCAGCGCAGCTGTGAGATGACACACATGTATTTTCTGCTGAAATAGTGGCCAAACCACGTTAATTCTTTTAATGCAATTTCTCTTTTGAAAGTATTTTAAAGGCTCCTGAAGGAACAGGACAGAAGCTTGGAAATGGTTGTAGTGGTTTTGCCTGGGACAGGTTTTTTTCTGTAGCAGAGGGGCTAAATAAACAAAGAATTGTGAGAAGCTCCCTCTGTAGCTGACAGGGTTAGGGCCAGTCAGTTTTAAGCTGGACCCTGCACCTGACCCAGGCCTGGCCAATTGATGGAAGTAACACCTCTGTGAATAGCGTTTGAGAAGAAGAAGTTGTTGCGCAGTTGCAGAACTGCAGCAGCAACAGGGAGAGAGAATGTGAAAACATCTCCGCAGACACCAAGGTCAGTGAAGAAGGAGGGGGAGGAGGGTGCCTAGGCACTGAGAAGGCTCCCCTGTGATATGTGGTGAGGATCATGGTGAAGCAGGTTGTCCCCCTGCAGTCCATGGAGGACCACCGGGAAGCAGAGACCCACTCGCAGCCCATGGGGGAGGTGCTCACACCGCAGCAGGTNAAGTGTGATGAGGCCTCCCCCTGAGAAGCAGCAGCGGCAAAGTCCATCTGTAATGAACTGACTGCAACCCCCATTCCTCATCCACTGCACCGCTGGGGGGGAAGGAAAGGGAGTCCTGGGAAGTGGAGGGGTGAGGAGAGGTGTTTTTCAGACGGTTTTATTTCTCGTCTCCCTGCTTTTATTGTTTCTTTAATAAATCAAACCTTTTTCACTCTAAGTTGAGTCTGTTTTGCCTGTGCCACTAATTGCTGAGTGATCTCTCCATCCTTATCTCAACTTACAGGCTGTTTGTTATATTTCTCTTTCTCTCTCTCCTGTCCAGTTTAGGAGGGGGAGTGATAATTATGACTGGGTGGACATCGGGCTAAACCACCACAATGGTGTAGTGGGTTCATGAAACTATTCTCCACCTAGAAATACTATTTTTCTGGCTCTTACCATCCAAGTGAGTTTGCCTTGGTGTGTAAGGATAGGTTTGTTTCACTCACAAAGGTTATATGAGAACCAACATAATTTTCAAACATTGTGAAATGGTGAAATTCGCAAAATCTTTTGTGAATTATTTAATGATGGGACCAGATTAGGCCCAATAGCTTGGGCCAGAAATACAGAAATTTCCAGTGTACTTCCATGTAGTCACATTTCTTACAGAACTGTCACCACCATGTTGTGCATGATACTCTTCAGAGCCATAGAACAATTGTTAGCTCACATTGTTCCTTGTTGATCCTCACTGGTGTGTTCAAAACAGGATCCATTAGAGGAAGCTGACTTTGAAACTAAATTTCACATTACTTCACCTAAAATTGGTGGATTCAACAAAGATACTGACCTGGCAGGCTGTCACAGACTATATAGTCCTCTGTAACACAAGGGTGACTAACATCCATTCCTAGACTCTTTTCCTACAAATGGTGTCACTGCCCAAGAACCAGAAACATCTGCAGATTCCCTTGGATTTTGCTGCTGCTTTGTCACATCTGGTGGCTGTAATCACGATCACATGGCCACTTCACTTGGACAAAGAGTTGGATTGTCGCTTTCCTGACATGTCTAGTAACATGCTTCTGTTACTTCTAATGTGACAGTGGGAGCACTTGTACCGTTGTGTATTGTGCTTGTGTACCTCAGGGCAGCCACAGCAGCAGCAGGGAGGTTCACTGTGGTGAGGAAGCGGGTGGCAGCACTTCTTTTATAGCAGTCAACACTGATATTCACCTGATGTGGCTGTGGCATCATATCTAAAGTCACTGATGACCTATTTACATTTAAAACTACCAGTTAGCTTTCTAGTTTGAAGTGGCAGATAACAGCAGACAAGCCGTTATCTCTGAAATGCATCTTACTAGTTATCTCTGAATCTGCAAAATAAAAGTTTCTAGAAGTTGTATCTGCCAGTAGGTATCTACTAATAGCACAGCTGCATCCTGCTGGGTGAAAAGAAAAAATGCTAATGGTAATTTTCACGTTTTTCAGAAGTGAGCTGGTTCTGGTTCCTTCTGCATCCTGGTATTTCTGCAACCTGATGCTATAAACTATTTCAACTGCATACATCTAAATGTTCATTAGTGCATTGAGATTGAGGATTTTTTATGATGAGTCACTGGAAAAATAACAATACTATACAATTTGATTTGCTACTCAAATAAAAATGCTGATTTGGAAGTGTATTCTCTTCATTCACTCATGTACTTTTACTTATCTACAGTTGTACAGTGAAGTATTTTGTTAAATATATACTTATTTTTGTTAGGAACAACCAACTGATCCAACTGTCAGTATTCTACAATACTGGGAAGATTATCCTTGACACTGGAGAAAATTCTTGAGCAATCTGTCAAACAAACAGAACTGCTCATCAATGGGTTCAGGGACAAATACCGATTTTTATATTGCTTTTATATGCACTTCATTGTCTTTGGGTCACCTTTTCAGTGGGAGAATCTGAGAAGATACTTAGCAAAGTGAAGTTCCATTAAAGTAATTTTACTGAGAATTAAAAGAGGATCTCCTTCCCATTCCATTTAAACAAAGTTTGTAAGACTTGGAGAACCCAGACTCTGGGTGTCACTGACAGCCATCTCTATGTATCTAAAGGTACAAATGGCTTTCAATTACTACATCGATTTTCTTGTACAAAGCAAAACCAAAAACTATGTAAGTGAGACAGAAGCTCTTTTTTATTATTATTATCATTTCAGCTTTACCAAAGAAGTAAAAAACTATATTTGAACTAATTTATGTCAGAAGAGATGGTCTTCATTCAAGTAGCGTGATTTCATCACAGCACTGCCTTTTATATTGATGTCTTCATGAGATGAAATATTTGACACTTGACAGTGTCCTATTCATAATGTCCTGTTTGGGATTTTCTTCTAAACTGGTTTCTGTGGCTTCAACTTCTGCTAGTTTCCATTCAAGCTTTATAAAAACAAATTACAGTTTGTTCTGGTAACTGCAATAAATTTTCACTTAAGAGGAAAAGGACATTTATTAAAGACCAAGCTCCATCTTAACCCCAACAAAAAATAGAGCCATCCTTGTGACAACCCAACTTGCACACTTACTTAGTGTTCTTGACACAGAATTACATAAATTAATTCTTTGGTTTTTATAGACTTTGTTTCTACAAAAATAATAAAAATCCTTTTTCCACCTTTAAGCAGTGATCTTTAGATCTAACAATGACAAGCCACATACAATTTTCTATCATGTCAATTATTTTAAAATATTTCTCATACCTTCTACTGTAAGATACATTCCCCCCCCCCCCCCTCCATTCAGCTCTTCCAATGAACCTGCCTTTTATTTCACCGGTTTGATATACAAGTATTGTAGCTAAACATCTGTCATGGTAATTCTGAATGCAGGTGTTTACAATGGCTTTGAGAAACTTGACTTCTGGAAATTTTCTGGCAGCAGGTTGGGATGTTTGTTAACCAGTAAACACAAAGGAATGCTAGAAAAGAAAAAGTATGATGACACTTCTAGTGTAAATTATTTGTAAAATAACTGAAGTTATGAAAAATTAACACCCTTTGAAGAATAAATACCTTTTCCTACAGTTTTATTCTACTTTCATTTGTTACAAGAATCCCATCACAAATTTTATTTAGCTTCATCTATGACTTAAAGAGCTATAAAAATACATAATGGGCACAGCCTATAAAATATGTCAGTACATCCAACCAGACGCTTCAAGCATTGTGCCTCAATTTTGTTCCCTGCTAAGATTTCAAAGCTCATTTTGTCCATTTGTTGTTGAATTTAAATGAGTTTGGGGTGTATTTTAAGATGTTTACTTTATTTCAACTGATGTTCAGTTTAACAGTTACTTCTTTTAGTAAAATGAGACACTTTTGCATAGTCCCGTTACTACCATCAACCTGTTACTTTCTTGGCTACCGTTTGCATTACAGTCACTATATAAACCTCAGTAAAGAAAAACCACACCAAAAACAGTGGGGTTTTTTTGTTCCTCTCCAGCCAGTTAACCTTCTAGAAGTTAGGATCCTTGTTGTAACTGTCTGAAGAATGTAGCCTACGGACTCTCGATGAATTCCAGCAGCAGCCTCTTGTGGCCAAAGGCGGGTAAGACAGTTTTTGTTACTAGCCATAAAAGTCATCAGAGATTTCAGATTCATTCCTGAGGAATGACGATTTTCCTCGCAGACTCGTATTTGTGCAATGGTACAGCATTGCTTCTCCAGTAAGCAAAACCAAAGAAAAGCTTTAGACAATAGCATTGTTTCTCCTAGTAAACAAAACCAATGAAAAGCTGCTGTGTTCTTAATTGTAAATTATTGTAATAGAACTTTTCAATTTGATTGACCTATTCCTGTTGCTCCTGTAGATAGTATTCAATTCCTGACCATTAAGAATCAAAGAAGCCTCCTCCCAATAGGCTTCAAAAGAAGGATAATAGAGAGCTAGTCTGAATCTAAAAAATGCTTTAAGCATTTCATACTAACTCTCAGAGCTTTTGAAAACAATCACATAGAGTTACTAACACATGCTGGACTAATCCTGAGAGTCCTTCAACATTTCTTCTGGATCAGTCACAATTTCTGCTACCTTTAGATAATTTATTGGAGAACTGAAAAACTGACAAATTCTCCAGCTTTCCTCAATTTTCATAACTGAGACTTTTTCTACTGGGCTTATTTTTTGTTCAAGTCAAAGGGGAAATAAAGGTAGAATCATCCTCTCCTGCTGAGAAAAGAATCTGCAAATGTGGAAACCACTTTAACTGTGAAATTCAGACATCTCTGTGAGATTAAGTACGTGGTGATAAGCATACAGAGAAAAAAAAATCTTTCGTATAATTGAACAAAAGGGAAGCAATTAACTTTCACAATGTCAATTAACAAATCAAGATGATCCTCTGCCCTGTGTGTCCATTACCTCCAAACAATTGCTATTTCATTAGTCTTATATTTGATATATTTGATTTTTTGGGGGTATTGCTTTTTTTATTATAAGTTTAATTATCTGTAGTGAAGTATTCAACGTCTTAAACAAGAATGTAATTACCTTGACTGATAAAGATTAATTATAACCCAAACGTCCTCTGGAGTATTTATAACTTCCTTTACATACTGCTCTCCACAAATTTCTCTTAGTTCTCCATATTTTTGCCTCCTCCGGAGACATTTCTATTCTCGCAAGCATTGTTGCCTAATCAAAAAAGAATAATTTTTGGAACATTTAAAATTCATCTAGTGCATTTCTCTCAATTACTTTAAAAAATGCTTTGAGTAACCCTTTAGCTCAAGGTCTTCTAACATAATTTGAGAACTAGAAAGGCTTCCATGCTACCCTTTATGCAATAAGAATACAATAAACCACACTTTCTTACTTCAGCAGGGTAGGATTTAGGAAACTTGAAGAACAAACATGTTGCCCAAGGTTTTTTCATTTGAGAGTAAGGAAGAAAAAAATCAGTACCTGTACTTAGTTGTTTTTTTTTTTTTTTTTAATTCTGACAATTAGGCTAGTTTGAGGAAGAACTACCAGTATTTATACTGATATTTGCAAGACAATTTTAAAATAATTCCCTCAAAACCGGAATTTAAAAACAGTAGATGGCAGTCTTCATCTACAAAACTATTTGCAAGGTAGGAAAGGAAAATGCTTTACTGAGACTTGTTGATCTAAAAGCAGCTATTAATTTTGCTAATTGAAAACTACTATAGAAGTGGCTTTTCCAAAAAAAGATTAAATGCGTAATGTTGTTATACTCTTAGCAGCAATGCGTGATAATTTAGGTCCACAACTTCCACATAGTGATGTGAATTACTGTCTTCCTATGAGAATACAACTCAATGCACAGTGTTAGCACTAATATAATTTTAGTCATTTTATCAATGCAAAGGCAGTAAGTATGGGAGGAATCTGAACAGAGGAAATATTTTTACAGAATCACAGAATGGTATGGGTTGAAAGGGACATCTAGAGATCATCTAGTCTGTGTAAACTGCATGTCTCACTTTTCCTAGTTACAGTACAAAGTTCTGCAGAGTACTTTGTAAAATGCCTACAAAATGCCTGCAAATGTCCAGTGTAACTAAAATTACTAAGTCTCCATACAAGGTAGCAAAGTTTTATGAAGCTGAATTCATAAAGTAACAATTAAATATACAAAAAAATTTTATTCCATCACCGAAATACAGATTTTTTTTTTCACGGCATGCCATCTTGGTAGTGGTTGCATATACCTCACATGCGCAAACTTTATATCTTTCAAAAAATTGGAGCCGTGTATACTGGGAGCTTTTTTTCTTAATATTCTCATGCAACACGGTAGAAAAAGGATACCCATCACCAACGGTCCATTTTGNTCAGTCTCTCACAGATGGGCTCTGACGCTTTTCTCAGATGAAGACGACTCCTTACATTCTCCCTCTGCTCCAGCACAGAGTTCCTCCCTCGGAACACAGAACAAACTTCTCTGGTGTGGGTTGTTCCCAGCAGCTGCGGCTTCTGCCAATACAGGGTCCCTCACATGGGACACAGTCCTTGGTGAATATCTCTGGCGTGGATACTTTGCTACGATTGCAGTTTCTGCAGTTGTAGGGTCTCTCCCTCGAGACAAGGTCTCTTCTGGGCATAAATTTAATGAACTGCTTTGTCGTGGGTTCCTTCCCACAGTTACAGCTGTGGATATTGGGTCCCTTTCTCAGGACACAGCCTGCTCTGGCCATAGTTTTAAAGAAGAAAATCACTGCTCCTGGCTCAGGGTCTGTAGTGAAGTGATTGGGTCCCTCCCACAGGACACGGCCTCCTCTGGCCATAATCACTGTCCCTGGCTTGGGACATTTAATGAAGTGAATCACTGCCCCTGGTCTGGGGCCAGCTTTAGCAAAATGAGTCTTTACCGCTGATGCGGGGTCTTTAAAGAAATGAAAATAAATCTCAACTTCAGCAGTCCTCTCCATAGAATGCAGGGGAGTCTCTGCTCCAGCACACCTCCTCCTCTCCTTCATCTCTGACCTTGGAGTCCGCATGGTTGTTTCTCTCACTGTTCCTACTCCTTGATCATCACCAGCCAGAAGAAGAAGAAGAAGGGACAGAAGAAGGAAGAAACAGGAAGAAGATGGAGGAAGAAGCCTCCTCTTCCAGCTTCTTTTTAAAAAGTGATCATGGAGGCATCTAATTCAGCCCCAGCAGTGGGTCTGGCTCAGGGCTGGGGAGAGTTGTGAGAAACTTCTTACAGGCGCCATCTTTACAGCCCCTTCCGCCTTACCAGAAAAGGCTGTCATGTCAAACCATGACACAGCGGCACTGGTTCTGATGGGAGTGGGAGGGCAATGAGGCAGCAGGCCTTTGACATTTGCCCTCTCAGTCACCAGTTACTGCTGACAAAATGGATCCATTTAAAAACGTTTCAAAAGGGAAAAAAAAACAAAACAGAAAAGGAACCAAACCCAATGAAATGCAAGCAAACTGCCAAACACCGAGCACTTTCACTCTGGACCAGTTTAGGCAACGGTTTGTGTGACTGACGGAAGCAGCCCTGCTCCCTACCTTGCCCTTCAGCCATGGCCTGCTTGTCCCACTGCCTGCTGGAGTGGAAGCTGGTAGCCATAGGGTAACCTGGAGGTTCTTTGGAGGCCTGTGGCCAGTGGAGTTCCACAGGGATTGGTTCTGGGGCCAGTCTTGTTCAACATCTTAAACAACCTGGATGAGGGGACAGAGCGTACCCTCAGCAAGTTCACTGATGACACCAAACTGGGAGGACTGGCTGATTCCCCAGAAGGCTGTGCTGCCAATCAGTGGGAGCTCAACTGCCTTGAGAGTTGGGCAGAGAGGAACCTCCTGAGGTTCAACAAGGACGAGTGCAGAGTCCTGCACCTTAGGAAGAACAACCCCATGCACCAGTACAGGCTGGGGGTTGACCTGCTGCAGAGCAGCTCTGCAGAGAGACACCTGAGAGTCCTGGTTGATAATAAACTAAACATGAGCCAGCAATGTGCCCTCGTGGCCAAGAAGGCCAGTGGTATCCTGGGATGCATCAAGAAGAGCCTGGCCAGCAGGTCGAGGGAGGTTCTCCTTCCCCTCTACTCTGCCCTGGTGAGGCCTCATCTGGAGTCCT
>WBNH01001628.1:0-197128 GCA_013401255.1 Urocolius indicus | reverse complement strand
CATGAACCTAATTTAATACAGTACAATGTAAGAAGTGTTTTGTGTCAGAAGGCCCCATGTTAGTTCTGACTAGGAGTCATTTAAAACTGGATTCTCAGTTCACAAATAATTGCATCAGTTTGACTGGAGACACTGTAAACTGCAGAGTGAAAAGTGGGTAAGAAGAGGAAAAGGACTTCTTAAGCTGATTTCCACCTCTGAGGCCATCTGTTTTCCCAGACCTTCTGAAATTCAGCTGCTCATCCAAACTTGCAGAAGCAGAAATGCTAATGCTAAGGTCAGTTCGACCAGCCAATACAGCGTTAAAAACAATAATTCATTTCTATACTGAATGATTATTTACTTTCAGCATAACTACAATCTCAACATCATGTTTTAATGCAACCATCATGCCAAAACAAAGTCAGAAGTAGAATCTAGGAAAATTGTGATGATAACTCATTCTTTTGAGTAGAATTTCTTTACATAAAAACCACTTGAGTCTTCAAATGGATCCTAATTCTGGAAGAATATAATATAAAGCAATTGTGTCTTCTAAATGAGAACCATACTGCGTCTGTGTTCTTAATAGCTAAAAGAAAAAGATATGTCATTGTATTCTAGTTGAACCAAGCAAAGATATTTCTTCAAAATGTACAACATTACATTTCCTTAAGTTAGAAGAATAGGGATTCTGATTTTTTTTTAGTCAATGAAATACTAGTAATCTTAAAGTTTATTGAGGACTTCCAATTCCTTTATCATCAATATAGTTCTGTAGACCAGCTGCAGAGCACTTATCTTGACACTGCATATTGCCCTAAGTCCACAGGCTACAGAGAAGGAAGTACAAGGGTAGTGAAAATCATCTGGAAAGCTAAATTACATCTTTTGTTTGGCCTGCATAGAAAAGCTATGATTTTAAGGACTGCACAAATCACTTGCAACATATATTCTGAGAAAAAATGCAGTAGTCTACATTGCAAATATGCTCATTGAAATGACCGAATGCCTTTATTTATTTAAGGGAAAATAAATGTACATAGCAATTTTGTTAGAGGAAATGTCTGTTGCATGCATATTCTGTGAATTTTAATGCACAGTTGTAAACACCATTAACACTAGGAAACAAATAATTTTAATATGCTTTTAATATAATCAACAAAGTAAAGAAACATTTGAATCCTTAACTGAATTGAATTGGAGAACATTACATTGTACTGTTTTTTAAATGTACATTAGTAATGAATAATTTTTTGAAAGAAAAGTGTATGTCCATGTACTCAGCATTCCTGCAGCATTAGTTCTAGGTCAGGAATCAAAAATCCTGAAAAATAAGAAAAAGCTTCAGCTGTTGGTATGACATGATATTAAATACTTAAAATATGACAGAGAGGTAAGATACATTAGAAAATAGCATTATATTGGCACAGGAAAATATTTTGTATCTTTCCAAAGAATTCAATGATTTTAAATTAAATCCTGGAGTCTGTACTTAGTTTCCCTGTTTTTCTGTGTAAAAACAAGGGAATTAGCCAAAGATTGTTAGTGTGTGTCTGATAGGTAGTTGAAACAGGTCTTGTTGATGTAGACTTATTGTCATTAAATTTCCAAAATGTTTAAAGGTCTAGAATATTTTCCATTTCTTGCTGCCTTATCAGCTCCGTGTTCTCTGTTCCTAGAACTGAGTACTTACAGCTCTTACTCGCTTCACCTAAATGTATGTAAATTTAGCACATCCATAAGAAGCTAAGTTTACAAAACAGCTAAATGCTCTCTGAGGCTACTCCTCAACATAAATACTGTGCCCTATTTGTATAAAAACAAACTAATTTGAATATAGATTGTGATTTTAAAACATTAAATAAATACCTCCTTAGTGAAAATCCACTGATCTCCTTCCATTGCGTGGCTGAAAGACAAGCATCCAATAAGCACTTTATAAAGCACTGAGTTTGGTAACAAAACCCCAATTCAACTTGACATGTATAGAAATTGGTAAATTTCTCAGTTCTGTCAATATGATGATAATTAAGGATAAACCTGAGACCAGTTACTGTTTAAGGTATATCCACCTCTGGAGGAGAATCCTATCTCAAAAATTACTGTATAGAGATTGCAAACTGAATTATGCCTATGTTGTGTAATTTTGTAAGGGGGAGAAAGCCACAAGAAGCAACTCTAATACACCATTGTCCCTCATTCTTCTTGCGTATTCTTAAGATGTACATCCAGATAATTGTTGTTGCATTATAAGTGTGTGTTGTAATTAACAAAGGAATAAATGTCACTTGATTATTATTATTATTAGACTGAATTATTTTACATAGGTGAAGAATGTCTTTAATGTCACCATGGTCATTTCAGAAATATTTTTCAATACAAAGGAATTTTATACAATGTCTACTAGAGCTGATTAAAACGATCTCTTGCTGAGCTCCATAAGAATTTTCTTCTCACACTGGCATCGTAAGTGCATTGATGTTAATATTGCCCTTAACTTCAGCCTGTCATAAGAACTGTAAAAATACAATCCCGGTATATAAGAAATATAACTAAACAAATTTGCCTTGTTTTCATTAGCCATTTTCTTATTTGAATACAAAAAAAAAAAAAAAAAAGATTAACCAAAATCAAGATAGTTATTATGAAGTTTGACTTGCTATCTTTAACTTGCTCAATTTTGCAAAAATGGAGTAAAGCTCTCTGGCATCAAAGATGAATGGAATAGTTTCATTCTTGTGAGAATTTCTGTATCTAGTTTCAAATCTTACCCATCAAAACACAAGGAAAATGGGAAGGCCAAGTGCAGTTTTGATACAGTATCTAAGCATGGCATTTTATTTATATCATATGCAAATGGGCTATACTGAACAATGCTTTGATCCAAGATGGCATATTTTCTAGAACTTTCTCTGAGAATTATATACATCATAACCAATGACTTATTAAAGCATAGCATGGTATCTCTCATACACAAACATTAAGATGTGTACAAAAACTTCTCACTATGCCTTGATTTTAATCCAGGAAAATGTCCTGAGCAGATCTTGAGTAGTCCTATATGGTGGGGTGTTCATACTGAAACAAATTTGCTCAATCCCAATAATTCTTACTGTGATTCACTAGTTTCTCTGCTATTTGTTTTATAACACTCATCATGAACTGAAAAGAAAAAAAAATAAGAAGTAAAACAAATCATACCCTGTAGAAAAAGTAGCCTCTGCTTTGAATCCCTCCAGGTCCTCGAAGTTCTTCCTGAAAAAAAAGTTTTTAAAATCATATCTACTCTTGCAAGTGAAGCCCTACAGAGAAGTTGTTTATGTGCATATTAAAATCCTTTATTCAGTACTACTATACAGTCTAGCCCCTTAAAGCATGCTTTATATATATTTCTCCATGTTTTTGTCAAGAAGTTCACGTTGTCCTGTAGAAACAGCAGAAACAGACAAATGAGAGCCAAGTTCCACTTCAAGTGAGGGGCTCGGTTCAGATTGCTTAAGAATATTAGTAATGATGAGTAATCTTTGCCTTTGACTTTTCAGGTTTCATGACCCAGACACAATCAGACTGTCTTCATGGTGGTGGAGTCTCTATGGGCAAAATAGAGTTGATCTTTGCACCTTGCAGAACAACCGTGCAAGGCATAAAACACACAAATACTTGGGCTCCAGCCCAGGAATGAGATCTCAGACTGTTCTCTGGGTTATGCTCTGGCATGGGGGTTGGACTAGATATCTTTCGAGGTCCCTTCCAACCCATAAGATTCTGTGATTCTGTGATCTCTCAGACTAACTCGCAAATAAATTACAATTGCTCGTGGTACTCTATTCTGCCTGTGCTGCACACATTAAGAAACAAGTGTCAACTAATCCATGCAGTAATTGAGGGGAAACTAATGATGAAGAAAACAGAAATTCCATTTAATAAGTAAAAATCATGAAGTATCTAGTTGCTTTAATGACACCTTCATGATTAGAGAACATAAAAACTTTATGATGGTACTTTCGTTGCTTATTTTAATGCTAGAGATATGAGACATCTGTATTGCAGGTGGATAAACAGGACAATTCAGAAACAAAATAGTTCAAATCCTATGCTTTGCAGAATGTAAAATTTAGGTGGAATTTATTTAGCAGTAATGGTATTTCTTAATTAAAAACATGTGATCTCTTGGGCATAGTTTTCATAGAAAGTGATGATTCCATGCTCTATTCTAATGTTGTAAGAATTATATAAAACAGGATGGCTATCATCATCTCCAAACACAGGAGTAGCCTCAGTCCAAGGAATCTTTCAAATGAAGTGGGGATTAACCAATATATTATTTTTTTGAGTCTTGCTTTTAATTTTGACTTCGATTCATGAGGTAGACTGTGGCATCCAGTTTCTTTGCTGTAGGTAAACCATGTGTATGATTTTTATTCCTGTTGTCTGTAATTCTAGCATTACCTGGATTTGAAATACCCATCTCAGATCTATCATCCATTCAATACTAAAGGGTTTTTTTAATTTTAAAGACTAAAAATTGGCCTGTCAGTAGAGTTTTGTACATTACCATTGGAGTGTCTAATGGTATTTATATTTCATTATTTTTCTACTTTTTCTATTCAATGTGTGAACAAACATGACAACAAGAAACAAAATAGGCAGCTGTTGCAAATTACGGAAATGGATCTAGAGCATGAAAGGAGTTAAGAGTATAATTACTAATATAAAATTATTTTAACTTATTAATGTGTCATTTCTACTTAGAATCAGATACTTCTTAAAGATTATGTAGTTTCTTGTTTTGATTTCATGTCAGAAGGTTGATATTGGAAACCAATTGATGCTAAAACCTGTCACCATTACAACATTTGCCTTGTCACTTCCAAGTGACAATTCTTATGTAGCAATGAACCTAGCACTGAGCATATGAACAGTTCCACTGAAGTCATGACCTTAGTTATGCATACACTGGGATAACATGTAAGCAGAAGTGTAACAACATTGATTGCAAATTAAGGCTGCTAATTATCACAATGCCAAGGAGCTGGAACTCTAACTATTGCTCTTTCCATGTGCTACCATTTATGAGTAGGATAACATAAATAATAGGAGATGGGCCTTTAAAAAATAGCATCCCTTTTTACTTAAAAAATGTGATGAAAATAAGGTACCTTATGAAAAGAAGCTTAATAAACTGTTTGCCTTTTGCCACAAAGGTGTATCTGCCTACTCTGGTCTCATTGCCAAACACCATAGGATTTTTTTGCCTATTTTTTAGGTTTCCTCTGGAATAAATATTTCCAAACAGTATCCTAACAAAACCTTACTTGTATATCTGTGTATGTTTACACTCTACATCAGCTAGCTAGTATACTTTTAATTTTTTTTTACCAAGGATTTGTGTGGTATGAACTTTGATGTTTCTTTGATGTAAAATATAAGCTTCAATTGTTTGTAACACGATGCCTTGACAGCTCTTAAACAGAAACTGTAATAAATTTCATTTGTTATTAGTGACACTCTAAATATGTACAAAAACACGTGATCTGACTGATAGACTGTACAGAATTTGGTATTTTTATTACTTGGAAAAACATCCTCTAAGTTCCTTTTCTGAGCCCACTAAAAATAAAACTGTCATGAAAAGACTGAAATATGTTGGAATATGCCAGTATGTTACAAATTTTAGGTTGTCTGTTAATGAATATATTCTATTTCCATTAATTATGTCATCAACCTCAATGAAAGTAAATTCACAATATTAAAGTACTTTATTTGATTTAAAATACAGTTTATTTTCAACACTTTTGTGTTCTTGCATTTATGCTTTCCTTCCCATTATTTGTCTTATTTTACATCTATGTTCATTTAAAAGCACAAGAAACAATTTCAAGAATATTCGTTTCCAATATATAGGTCCAATAACATAGATGCAGTTCATATCAAAGCCATCACAGATGGTAACTTTTACCCTATATTTTCCCTTCAACTGTGTAATTGGGTAAAATTTTCATAACAATTTTAGTCTATGAAGAGATATATCAACTCTTTAAGTTCTTACATGTGCCCATGTTCTGTCACTGGGTAAGAAAAATCTGACTCAGGGCATGTACTTTGGATTATGTAGTGATTTGAAAAGAGAGTTAGATATTATTACCAACCTCAACCATGACTAGATGAAAGCTGACACATATAATTATAGGATTAAGAGTTCATTGAAAATTTGGAAGTTAGCAACATGGCGTTTATCTGGATTAATATAGGAAAAAAGTCTTACTTAAGGGGATGCCACTGAGTTTCAAATATCATGTTCATGTACCTAAATTTAACTTGTGTATTAATGAATATAAGGAATAACTAAGCTGAAGTCGATGTAAAACAGGAAGAATCTGGGTCTTAGGTTTTTGTACAGTTTGTTATACAGGAATCTTTGATATTCTTAAGGAGATGATAGATTCTTATATATCAGCCTGCGTTTTTCTCTTCTCTCTCTGAACATTAATATCCATTTTCTTGGTGATTGTTAAAATTTTAAGTTATATTTGCAGCAAATACACCCAAATTTTATGTTATTTTGGAAACAATGGGGCTATTTCTCTCTATGTGAAGATTTGCTTCAAAACACACTACTTTTCTATGGAAAATTATTTCCATAGAAACCTCTCTTACCTGTATCTTAAGTCAAACAGTAAAATTGCCTATCGATTACTTGGAAATTCTTTGTGCTATTTGTCATAAATAATACATGTTTAAGGAGTAGATATTGTTTGAATTCCAAACACGTGAAAAAAAATTAAACAAAACCTACCTAGAAAATATAACTCAGTATGTATAATGGTACAAGTAAATGTGAAGGTATTTTTCTTATTGTAAAAGAACAGTTCTACCAGTTCTCTGTTCTACCACTGTTATGTGTTAAGCAGGTGTTATTTCTATGTTGATTTTATTTTTAAATGTTAAATATCAGCAGGATTGTTTTTCACTAACTAAAGAATAGAAACACTTCACGTTTCTAATGAAAATACACTAGTGTGACGTTAAATCATGAAAATTAAACTGTTACGAGCCAAAAAGTCTACAAGGACATTTTCAGAAGAACTAATGAATCACAAAATGTGAGAATGCGGGCATGCAGAGTTTAAGGTTACATACGTCCATTTTGTATCTCTTCAGTCTTCTCTCATTAAGCTGGGGAACGAGTTGCAGCAAAGGATGCAGGACAGACGACTGAGAGGACACGAACACAGACAGATGAGCAACAATGAAATTTGGGCCTTATGATGCAAAGAAAGTCTCTTCTCACAGTATTGGCTTATGGACCAAACACACACCAAAAAAGAACTGAAGATGTTAATTGAGAAACTTATTTTTTTAACATTCTGACTTGACGACATACAGGTACCAACACTTATACTTACACTATGAATGTAACTCAGACAGTGATGGAGTGAAAAGCTATGCATCTTCACATTTACTCATTACAAATTCAGAAATGTTTACAGACTTTTTGCCCAGGCAATTGCAATTACTCAGATTTTGATCCGCCTTTGTGAGTGGTACAGAGAAATACACTACTCCTATTAACCTCTCTACGATTACCTGCATTGGAAGTTAGCAGCTTCAATCTCCGTTGTAATGAAAGGTTAATTTTACTTCAAAATAACCATAACTGTAGCATGAAAAAATATTTTTTTTTACTAGAAGACAGTTTTCAGGATGGAACCATTCCCAAGTAAAATTTGTAACTGTGGCACTGATCACCCTAACTAAAAGACGAGCTCAAAGCCTGAAATTCTTTGCTTTCAACTACACTTTATGCTGCAGACAGCTTGGTTAAGCACAGTGCCATAGTATGTGACGTAAATGATCCCCAGACAAAACACAACCATGTGGGCTTGTGGAGAGAGGCCTACAGTGAGAAATAAAGTAGAAAACCCCTGTTTGTCAACCCATTTCAAGTTTCAACTCATTTAAACTCTTTTTCTTTCTTTTTTTTTTTTTTAAATAAAATACTTCTTAGAAAAGTGATACAACAAAAAGAAATGTAATTTATGGAATAACTAGAGTTACCAAAGTGACAATGCATTTAATAGATCAAATGAACTTGCCTGCTTGGAGCCAATTTGGTGCTCTCTGCCTAGGTTAAGCAATGGGGAATTATAATGCCTAAAAAATTACAGATCTGATGTATAGCAGAGGAGTTAAAGGGCCAGGTGGCCACATGGGCTCAGTCTTGCAGAGAAAGGATATTAAACTAACAATAAAATTGATCTCGCCGAAGCTAGTGTCTCTGAGGACTAGGGTAGAATATAGTCACCTGAATAGCTAAACCAGGAGCAAGAAAGCAGTAGAGAGAGATGCAGAGCAAAAATAATTGTGCTGGGGAATGATGGAGGATACAGGAGCTACAGTAGGAATAGCTGTGCCCTGATTAGCATTAAAACCTCCAGAGCTGTTCTGTCATGAAAACATTGACCCCAATTTCATCAACATAACTTTCTACTAGAAATAGACTACATATTTCTGCAGAAATGTAAAGAACAAGGCAAAAAAAATGGACATTCACATTTAGGAATGGTTGTTAAGAAATGAGAAAAAATAATATGTTTAACTCAAAATCCTATTGTGAGCAGAAAAAAACACAGATACACAGAAATAACAGACTATGTTAGCACTTTAAAAGCAAGAATGGATCATATGTAGTTTGGCTTATTTTGTTATCTAATGGGAATACTTTTATAGCAACAATACTGGGCTACTTTTAAAATGGTGATTTTAGTTTAAAATATCATCCAAAGTCTGAGTGAGACATAAATACTATTTTGCCAGGCACATTTCTGGCATGCATAAAGAAGTACATACAATTTAATTAATAATATTTAATTAAGATTTCTTGATACTTATGATCATGTTCTTAGCTTTTTAAAGTCCACATTGTTTCACTGTATATGTCACATTCCAGTGCCAGAAGCAAGCGTTTGATCTTATTCTTACATATTGTAAGAACCTCACAAGATTAAGACGCAATTGGGATGCAGTGAGTGCTTGGTTAGTTTTTTTGTACACTTGGACAGTATTGATGGCTCTCTTCCATATTATTAAAAACACATACTGTATCTCCTCTTTCTGAGCTTGCTATACAGCTGGAGAGACTACTGCGAAAAGGAGTATTACCTTGCTTTTATGTACAAGCACACATGTATTCACAAGGAGGTGCTATCCCACTTACCATGATGTCTGAGTTGCCTGAGTCATGAGTCTTAGAATAATGAAATAAGAACTGTTCAAAAAAATTAAAAGTGGGGTTATACTACAAAACAGGCCAAGGATGTTAGGATTTTCTTGACAATTTCAGTGTGATCATAAAACATACGTAGAAATCTTACCCTTTTGCTGTTGTCTTTTTCATCTGATCCCTGTAAAGAATAATAATTGGTAGAGAAGCTTTCACTTGTTAAAAAAATAGAGCAATGGGCAATTTTAATTACATTATAAACTTTTCAGTACAGGATTACAATACCATACCATCCTTCCTCAACAGATCTAGTACATGTCTTTGCTTATCAATGTAACTACTCTTTTCAAACTCTGTAGAGAGCATTGATTACTCCTCAGTAAAAGAGTCAACAGGTTTAACAGATGCTCCCTTTTATATCCTTAAGATTTTCCTTAGCAAAATTGAGAATTCATAATTTTTCTAATCTAGAGCAATAAAAATACCCAAGACTTTATATGCAGCCTGGAGGTTGTTTCCCAGACGTTGGAGTCTCCCTGTTATCTTTTATAGTTTGTTGGATTAGGACAACTAGAATTTCAGAGTTAAGAACCAATACTGTTACTTCTAGTCCCAAGTGTCACTTTAGATGAGTGTCCTCAGAATTCATTGTGATCACAGGCAGAGTGAGAGATCAGGCTTTGGAAATGCTAAATAGTCATTCATGTGTGTTACCTGTGATTTCTGGAGAAATCCCATGACCAAAAAACAAAGTTCTTCCATTGCACTGGATGCCTGATGCAAAGAAAACATAAATTCAGGTTTCACACTGCCAGTCCTACAGCATATAACATCAAGTATCAAAATAATAAAGTAACCTCTGTCTTACTCACCTGAGGCTGAAAATCTCTGGACAGGTAGGCAGAACATGCATTGTCTATCTGTAAAATATGACACAATCCTTGTTTAAGAAGTCAGATTAACGAAAACAAGTGAAATATGGCTACTTTCATAAATAGTTCAGTGTAGCTAAAGGCATGGTAAGCTTATCCATAATAAGGAATCCTTATAGGCACACTCATGAAATATTTTGCTTTTAAGGGTCAAAAAATGCCCTTTACCATATAAAAGAATTATACATGCTTGATCTGAACAAACACACACATATCTTTGTCCTTTATTCTTTTAACCACTTCCTGCTCCCCTTAATTGTAGCCTCCTCAGACTTTAAATTAGGATTTGAAGCATCTAGGGTATGAATAAGAAACTTAAATCTCTTCTATGAAATCTTTGGATTACATAAAACTGTGAAGAAAATGGCAAAAGTAAAGCAATTCAATGAGCAGTCCACAAACACAACTCTTCCAACTGGATTCTAGCATCCCTGCAGCTACATGACACATACATCTCTTAAATGATCATGATATGTGCGAGCACATCTTATGCACGTCAGTCAATTTGTGTGAGTCACCAAGCAGCCAATATCCGAGGTTTGCACTGATTTCTTTGGCAAATGAGGAGCCTGACAAGATTTTGTTTGAAGGAGGATGTCCTCAAATCACAATGTTAATAAAGATACATTCAATATATTTCAGGGGATCTAAACTCAAAAAGCACTGTGGAAAAAGTCATTGCTGTTGACCTTAAACATGTCAGCACAGAATGGAATGTCACACACAATCAAACACAGAAAATCCACAAGTCAAACCAAGAAGCCCCAACCCCCATCAGCCATTTCATCTGGATCAAAAGAAATGTCTGTTTAGCTCTGCATTTTATCTCCAAATACACTGGTGTCCTGGGAAGAGCCTAAGAGACCAGTGGTCTAGCAAAACCCACACTCTCTAATCCCAGTGGACTCCTGTGTTGTGAATTTGAACAATCTGTCTCTGAACCGCACTAATGTTTAGCATCCACAATGTCTTGTGGTAAACATTTCCTAAACACTGCCTGAAATACCGCTTCTGTTTGCCTTGATCAGTCTTTTCAAATATTACTTCACTCTGGGCTCTCACAATTTTTTCTTGGAAGAAGTAGTGAATAAGTGATTCACTCTGTTCAGGACCTCATGTAGACAATTAGTCACATTCTCCTTCTGTTGTCAGTTTTCTAAGGCGAAAGAATCCCATAACACAAAATAAATTTTAGCAGAGTTATTAATTGGGAAAGGAGAAGAAATGGATTAAGTTGTTTTCCATTTCATGGAGGTATTATTACCAGCGCTGGAAGCTCAAAGGATACTGTAGGAAAAAAGAAAAAAATCTCCAGCACTCCAATTGAAGATGCACAGTTTAATAATAATGAACAAAGAGGCTTAATTTTTCTTGATACAACTTCAAAATTGTCTCAATAGCTACCTGGACTGGTATGCACTGTTTCTTCCAGTGAATATTTCATACAATTTCTCTAGATGCTAAAAATCTTTGCCAACTATCTAGTTCATAGACTGCATTAAAAAAGTGTGGGTTGTTTTTTTACTGAAAAAAATGTAGGCAATGCAGTTATGTCTTCTGATTTTATTATAAGTAAAAAGCACTAAACAAGAGTCCTTACCAATGAAAACATTAAATGAAAAAAAGCAATAACCAAATAATGCATATCAGAGTACTTCACAACAAAAGATGATTCATTTCTCCAGAGATAATCTATGAGAAAGCATTAGCAGAGATAGTGGGAAAGATAATAGCTCACAGAATTCCCCTTCCTAAGAGTTTCTGTTGGTAACACGTCATCCCCATTCTCTTTTCCTTTTGTCTTGCACTTATTTGTCTATGGGCATATGGATTCAGCATCACTACTTTTCAGAGTAAGGAAATGTAGAGGGAGAAATCAGCAGTGTATGACAAAATAAACTGAAGTCAATTTGTTATCCTAAATTAAGATCTTGCTGTTTCTTCTTTGTGAGGGATTTTTTTTTTTCTTGAAGGTTTCTTTGTTTGTTTATTTGCTTGTTTTGTAGATGGAAGTGACTCTTAGAGGACTACCATAATTCAGTAGCAGGACAAGCAAGAGATGGCTTTGTGTTGAACACAATACAAAGCAAGGTGTCTCTCAGCTAAAACCTGCATGGACAAAGCAAAGGCTGAGGAAAAGCCACAACTTCTTTTTGGAAAATAAAATTAAAAAAAAAATTAATAGCTTCTCTCATCTTTGATGCATCTCCTCAGTAGTTTCCTCTCCACTCTCAGAAATGTGGCCTGAGTGTGGGAGCTTGGGAGGTGTTTGGGACTGGTTACATAACACAAAGAAACAAAAGGCTATGAGAGACAAATAAAGGAATGCAATGCTTAGTTACAAAGTACTCATATTTGTAAACTCAGAGTCATTCCTGGAAAACACTAGATTAATTTAGAGGCAGGGTTTCACCTGAATGACCCATTGATGAAGCTACAAACAGTGAAGAACTAACTCTTTTTACTCCAAAGAACTATGGCAAACCAGTATGATTCTGTAATCAGATTGATTTAGGTTATATACCTATGCATTTATTTCTCTTTCCTTAAACCATCTTCAGTCCTGCATTATTACTGCTATAAGGGTAAGTTTTTTTTTCTTATGTTACATAATTTTACATGGAATTGACTATCTTATGCATACTCTTTTGTTCACCAAAGTCAATGCAAACTTTGCCTTTGCCTACGGTTGGCCTAAGGACAAATCCTGTGTTACAACTAGCAAATCTTAGTAATAAATGCAAAAATATATAAAATAACATTTTTCAATCCAGAATGTAAATAACTTATATTCATGAAGTCCTTAAAGCTCTCAGGACTTTACTTCCCAGAAGACCACTTTTCTCCAAGAAATAAGTATCACCAGGGCTTGTTCAAGTGCCAGTCTGGAAATATGCTGGTGTTTGAGTCAACAATTCCAAAATGAACTAAGGGGAGCTGCCAACAAGGGAAGTGTCTCCTCTAATGGCCACAATAGGAAGAAATTTGCTCTGCATCTGTACCCCTGGTGAGTCACTTGCTTTCTAATGGTATTAGTAGCAACAAAATTAAATGTCAACAGAACACTTGAAGGTTACGGCAATGCCAGGGCATGCGAGTGGCAGGCTAAACACTCTCTGCATGTTATGTCCTGCTGTTACATCTGTTCCAAAAGGCATGGAAAAGCCTGTGTTAACACAAGTGTCACTTCTTAGAGTCAAAACAAATGTTTGATTCCAAGATGAGAGTTCAAGCTTTGATAGTGATCACTAGCAAAATGTTAGAGGGCCAAATTCATGATATATTATCCTAGTAAACTGAGAGGCTACAAGAGAATGAAATATAGCATTCCAGCCCTGTGGAAGAAGCAAGAAGTGGAAGGAAGAGTTGAAAGGAAAGAAAAGTTGCATATCTTGTACAGACTATAAAAATACCAGAAAGGACACTGAGTTTCTTCCAGGGACAATGACTACCTAGTCAAGTTATATGACAACTGTTATCAAATGAAGCTCTCCATTGAGTCAAGACACTCTTTTTCCCAAATGACATGTTGACACCCAGTTTCAACGTCCTTCTGGAACAACTGTTCAGGAAATCTGGAAAATAACATGTTTCACCTCTTTGGTGATGTCAGGATAGGAGTTGTATAGGAGAAGCAAGACCTGAGCTCCATGCAAGAGAACACTAGAGAGTGAGGTGTGACTGTAGCAAGGATGGACACAGAAGAAATTACAGTATACTGTATGGCAGATGATGCTTACCTCTTCCCACAGCTGCAGATCCTGATCTGCCTCAAGTGCTTCGGACGGTATTGGTGCACCTGGAAGCACAAACCATGCTTAGCAATGCTGTACAACAAAGGTCATTCATATAAAGTATCCATATCAGTGATTTCCATAAGAACTCCGAAGACCACATGATACCTAGCACATGCATCATTAACTGCCAGGCCTGTGGTCTAAAGAGGTCTATGGCCACAGGTACTGTGAGGTTTGTCCAGTAACTTCTGCCTGCTCTATATTAGCACCGCAGCAGGAGGCTTCTCCATAAGTTCACTGCAGATATGGATGCTCAAGTCTCTTAGTAATAGAGTGTGACAGTTATTCAGGTTACACTGAAGGTCCGACTAGCATTAGTCAATTCCAGGCAAGATAATTACCAGGCAAGAAAATTTGTGGGGCAGCTGTTGAGTGCTACAACCTGCTCAGGAAAACACATTCCAGCACCTATAAGCTTGAGCTTTCTGAGAACTCAGCTCACATCCAGCACATGCTTCACAAGCTGAGTATCTGGATCCTGCCACTTGCTTTGTTATATGTTGCAACTAAACAATCAAACATGTGCTACGTAATGTACGCTTGCATACGAATAATAGCTATGATATGGACATGGTGGTTTTGAGACAATGATAGACAGTAAATGCAGAAATGGCTTTCCTTTGTCTGGTTTATATGATGTGGAAAAGCTCAGTCCCTTAGAAGATTGTGTTCTTAATTGGATAAGGCTATGGCAATCTCGTGCTTGGCTTGCCAGTAGCTCCTTTGTCTCTGCCCAGCCAGGCCAAAAACCTGGTAGTCACTGTCTCTGGGGCCCTTCCAGCTCAGCACCTAGAATGTCCATCTTTTCACATGGTTATTGTGCGTGGCAGTGTATTTCTAGTATCATTGTGTTATTATTATCTCTGTAAATAATATAAATGAGCATCACTAAATTGTGAGTACACTAGACACCACATAAGCATATCGGTGAGGGGATATGTTGTAACTCACCTGAGAAAGAATTGGTGCTGGAGAAGGTGGTGCTTTATCTGTGCAGTTCTAGCACTGCAGGAAAGCCTGTGAAGTCATCAACACCCTGTATAAAGCTGCTTCCGTGAGCCATGCCTGACCAGTTTATATACTGTTCTTAAAGATTTCAGATTATCATAGTTTTTAAAACCTCCCAAACAGTCCATAACTAGCCATTGTCACAATTTTTCAAAGAATTGAACCAAAGTAAACAAAAGGGAGGTGAAGGTAGACATAGCTAGAATGGCCATGTAAGCAGGATTCAAATGTCCATCGTCTCCTTTTGTTTTACATGTAGCACTAATAACAATCATTATAACAGTAGTTAGTTCCAGGCATTAAGGAATGGATTTCAAAACCACCTTTTGGTACTGGCACAGACTTAAGGTAACAAATTATTCTGAATGCTTGTTTTCACCTCCAAAAAAAGAATTCAGGGTAGTTCTTAATTTCACACTAGGTAGAAGTGGGGTGTTTTTGAAATCTCTGAGATGTTCACGTAACAAGAAAATTGCTTTCTGTTGAAATATTTGCCTTTTTTGGGGATGATTGTTTTAGTTTGAGGAAAACTGTCAAATAAATTGAAGGTGCTACAATTCTCTTTCGTTTTCTTTTCTTAAATTAGTATATTCAGTTGGAGTACTGCCGGAGACTAGTATCCTGGTTGCCAAGTGTGGAACCAGGAAACGCTTCAAATTAACACACCTTCCCCATTAAACACTTGCCTGCCTGTCTCTGAACACTGCTTCTGCCATTGCTTCATTCTCAAGGTTTTCTGGAGAGAGCAGTAGAAAACAAATAGTCTGTAAATCTTAGAGAGGAGGCAAGAAAGCCTGAATATTGCAACTTGCTGGTTTTATTTAATTTGTCTTTTTTTTTTTTTTTTTGCCTGGAGCATAAACTTTTGGACAGAGGAAATGTAATGATGCCAGTAACTCATAAGTTTCCTTAACTCCACTTACTCACAAAGTTCTTATTTCATGTAGAGTCCCATCTGATTTGTGCTCATGCAGAGAACTATGTGCCCCCCTGTGCTGAAAGATGTCTCTACATCACCCCATTCAGAATGGTGCTGCAATCCTTAGGGACTTCAACATTTGTACACACATTTACACACAATGGCACACACAGGGAAATAGTAAAAGTTATCTTGTAGTATGCACAAAATACACAAAGGAAAAAAAGGAAAAGTGTTATTGAGGAAAGCAATTCTATTCAAAAGGAACATATAAGAGGAAATCCTCCCACAAAATTGACAGTCCATGATATATTTGTTCTCTTGTCTTTCAGTTCTGTCAACTTCTAAAAACTCAACTTCTTCCAAGGCAGCAGAATGCCAGTTGCACAATTTCACTCACTTTTCAGCCTGGGATTCACTTCTTAAATACTCTACTGCTTTCCCCATATAAGCTCCTGGCAATCATTTCTATAAGAAAAATGATGAAATATTGTATGCCATTGCCCTTCCTTGCTCTTCTTTTGCTTCCCTTCCTTCTCCTACCTCTTCAGAATTTATTTTTAACACAATATCCCGTATATTGTACTTAAATTTCTTTGATTCTTGGCATTAAAAAGCCACAACAAAACAAAAACTCCTGATGAAAGTAACTCACATATATATATATAATAATAAAAACAAAACAGCGCTATTCCTTGCACAGCATCTTATTTTTTAAATGTTATTTCACAAGGTATAGTTAATCTATTCAGAGTGAAAAAATAGAATAGAGAATATGCTTTATTAAAAAGCCCATTATCTGTACTTGCTTCACAAGCACTCCCAGATACAAAAATTGCAACTTTCAGGTGTAAGACAACATTGCAATCAAGATAATCAAGTTCTACACCTAAAGCAGCTCCATCCTCCCCCACTTAACCTCAACGAGGGATTTCTTGTGCAGTAAATAAATATTGCTTTAGGTGGGCTAAGTGACTTCCAGAGAGTCTCACATTTTCCTGTGGTTCCGTGACACATCACATTTCTCTTTTCTTAGCTTTCAAATCAGTGGGAATTATATTTACAATTACATCACTTCTACCAAAAGTCATTTCCCCAAGTTGTTGGAGAGCAGATTTGCCAGGGCAGGTTAATCCTGTCGGCGTGCACGAAGTGGCCCCTGCAAACCCATCTCCGAGACCGTGTCCAGCAGCTGCAGCTACCTGCGCATCCCTGCCTCTCAGCCGGCGGTGTGGCAGGCTGCTGGGGTCACACCCCATCCCCCAAAAAACCCCAAACCCAAACAAACCAAACAATCCACATTTGCCGAGCTGGCAGTGCGAGGGGGATGCTCCTCACCTTTGCAAGCGGACATCGAGGAGGTGAGGAGGAGGAGGAGGAAAAGGAGCAGGGACCCCGGCAGCGCCACGCCGTCCCCTGCCTTCCTGGGGCCGCGCTGTGGCGTTGCTGCGGGGGGTTGCTGGTGGTAGAGGTTTCCCATGCCCGCGATGCGCCTGCCTGCAAGCCTCTCTTTTGAGCATGCACTCGCTCCCTTCCCAAACTTTTTAAACCTTCCTGGCACGTGGACGAGCATCAGCTTGACTCCGTGAGAGCGCGTCAGCCGCTCTGCCCACCCCGCTCCCCACAGACCACCCGGTGACAGAGGACAGAGCCGTTATCTCCCTCCTCCCTTCTTCTGTCATCCCCCTCCTACCGTCACCTCCTCCGTCTCGTCACCTCCTCCGCCGGGCAGCGGGTGGCTCAGCCCCGCTCCGTCTCGCTCCCCCTGCGGCAGACCCCCTTTCTGGGCCGGTGGGTTACGTGGAGGGGAGAAGAGGCATGATTTAAAATGGGGAAATCTCACGCAGATTTTCCCCCAGCTAACTGAACCTGGGAGTTAAAGCTCGTGAAGCTTGCATACAAGAGAAGGCATCGGTGACTGGGATGGGGGGCTCAGGCAATGTGCGCTCACCCATCTGATTGCTGGATTTTCTCAAGGACTCTGTGCTGCAGGGGGATGACTGATTCCTGGCTTTCCCTGTGCCTCAATTGCACACACATGAAATGCCACACCATGAAACAGAACACAGTGATAGGATGATATTTCGTGATTAAAATCCTAGTACTGCACTTAGCAAGGTGTTTTACTTAAAATACAGCCACAGATCTTGTTCCCAGGTATTATTTATGCTTGTAGATAGATAAAGTATTGTAAGATTCTAAGATATTCAAAAGCACATAGACCCCAAACCTATAGAGACACTTGGGCACCTTAGTCCAACCATCCCTAAAACACAGCAAGCCCTGTCTTACCAGACTTGTTACCCAAGTCTGCCAGAGCCTCATGGGCCAACAGTCCGTGTCACTTTCTCAACAGGGTGCTGGGGCTAGTGTTGACCACCTTCTCCTCATGCTCAGCCCAGCATCAGGGTCTGATTTTCTCCAAATGCATGTGTCTGACCACTTCTGTTCCCTCATCATTTACTCCAGGAACATCCTACGCAGCTGAGGTGCTGCTCCAACACTGAGATGCTACACAGAGGGTTTCAGGGTAGCATCTCCCAATTTGCAGGCCATCTTTAAGATCAGTTTCTCCTTTTTTCCATTCACTCCTATGTTTTTTGATTGGTAGCTCTTTTCTGGCTTTAAAGGAAACATTACATCCTAGTCCAGCAATGAGGCAATGGTACAATATTAGATATTGTTATTTTCCAAAACAACATACAGTTCTTTTTGACAGTTCCAGTGGATTTTGACAGGAAGGTGAATGGCAGGTGGTAAAGCTGCCTGACAAGAGTAGTGGCTATTACTGTGAAACAAAAATTTATGACCATAGCATTGCTAGTCACTCTTTGCCTTTACCGTTATCAGTTGTATGGGCTACAACCTGTGCTCTGTCAGCCTGATCACTTTGACAGGCTGTCAATAATCTTTGCCAGATGCTAAGATGCTATAAAACTCTCTAAGTAATAGAAGTATTTAGCAGCAAAGCTTTCCTTAACATGACTGGAGAGAGCACTAATCTGTGTGTCAATGGAAGACAGTTATTAGGCCAGTAGGTAAACAAAAGAAGCCTGTATTTTGTATGTAAAGTTATATTTATATCTACTTAATTAAAAGAGTTATTTTAAAGCATGCCAAATCAAGCAATTGCATTTGCTTCTGGTTTCTGTTAATAAAGACATTATCATAAATAGGAAATCATCAGTGCTGAAAGGTATCACCCTAATCTTCCTCAATTCAAACGCATGAATCAGGGCCTCAAGACTTGGCCTAAGGAAGAATTTGATTTGTTATGCATTTTAATTACTACCTTCTTGTTAAATATTTAATAGATTGTGAAATAAAAATAAATTAGTCTTCTATAATTTGAGAGTGAGATACATGAAAACACTCTGTATCTGCTGAACAGTGCAGAGTGTTTTAACAATAGTGAAGAAAAGAGATATCTTGAATTAAACTTTATTTTCAGTTGAAGGAGTTCTGATAAGCCCAGAAATTGTATTTTTGTGCAATGTGCTTTAACATTGCGTGCCAAAAATCTGTACTGAGTCTGCTTGCATAAAAACATATTAAATGAGATTTTGAAGATGACGAGAAAAATGTCCAGGTAGAAAAATTCTCATCTTCCATTTACCAGAAAAAAGACAAACAAACCAACCCAAACTTCTCTTTGTGCTTGGATTTGTTTGCCTGCACAATCTTTCATCCAAAACCTGGATTTTGTTTTCAGCAAATTTCTGTTAGTGGACAAATCAGCAGACATTAAACATGCCAGCCTTTTTGTGCCATGAGTTATAATATCTGAACCCTAGCAGGCTACAGTCTTCCAGTACTTCTGACCCACCTACCATGAGCTACATTTTATTTCAGACTGTGCCCTTTTACTGAGAGCATCAGTATAGTTTTTGCATTTCCTGATACATGGGTAAGGCAAACTTATTTGGGCATAACTGTAATCCTCTTCATCATATACTAGAAAAAAAATCCAATGTGTTTTAACAAAAAACATGTGCTTGTATTAAGCCCAAAGTCAGGTTTATACCAAGACACTATTTTTACTGAAATCTGTGCCAATTTTGACAGAACAAGTTCTCCAATATCAAGATTTATAGGAGATTTATACAGCTTATGATGGTCCCCTTTACACAAGGAACTCACTGAAATGCAAGCAAACATTCTTGTAAACAGGAGGGAAAGTACATCTTTCCCTATTGTATCTGTTTTTGTTTTGTTTAGTTGCTTGATGAAATTAATGCTACACTATTGCAGGAACAAAGCACATCCTCATTAAACGAATAGCTTGGAGGATGTTTTGGATGCTGTAATTAGCTTCTTTGAAATATTTATATTCTTCCTAATGTTACTTGAATAAATGTTAATTATGGCTAGTGGAAAGGAAATCAAACAGCTGAGTATGTTAAAACATCATCTTTGTCTTCAGCAAAGGCAAGGTCAGGAGGTACGTCACTGAGTTTACTCGCTGTGTACATGCACACACAGCCTGTGAAGAGGTCAATGGATTCTGGGTTTTTTGGTGACTTTAATTTAATAAAAATGATGAGAAATAATTCCACCTACATCTGAATGCAAGCACTAAGAGACCTTTAATCCCTGCTGCACTTTCTTCAGATATTGTGCTTCTTCCAAGTATTCTCTCCACAGGTTACTAACTAATAATGCATAGAAAACTTGTATCAGGACAGAAAAAGAAAAGCCACTGGAGGCTCAGTTAAAAAAATGGGCTTTTATTATAGTGTTGACTTATCACAAAAAGATATTCCCTCTGTAGAAGTCTTCAGGGGCATCTCCCTACAAACAGGGAGCAAACAACAAAAGCTGAGCTGTGTAAGGCATGATAGGCCCTGTATTTTCTCAGAATATTGTGGGTTTTTTTGTTTTATTCAAGACAATACCTCAGCTCTTCCTTCATAAATATGCAAAATTTAGAAAACCTTGGGAGCCTCTAACACACTAGTGAGAGGAATTTGTCTGAACTCCTGGAAAAGAGCACAGAAACCCCAGTCCCTGGGCTAAGAGAGGCTCCACCAGCAAACGAAGTGGGATTAATGGCAGTAAATGTTCAGGGCTCTCCTCAAAAGTCCCAGAATGTTTTGTATAAAAAGTCCATGCATAAGAGAGATGGTAGAGCCCTTTAATGACTAAAGAAAATTTGTTCAACAGATAACTGTGACCAAGCTCAGCAAAAACATAACAGACTTTCCAAAATGGTGGATACTTGTTTAAATAAGGGCTGAATTTGTCTCCCTCTGTATAGTGAGACTGAAGTCTCCCAGTCACAGACACACAGTATGGGTACAAACTATGTAAGTCTTCATTCCTTTAGCTTGCAAGGAACATTCAGAGGTAGAATAGGAGATGTCTGAGTTTCGTCTCTGCATTGTTTGTGGTCTCAGCAGGAAGATCCATGTTCCTACATTAAATGTAATGCACATGAAGAAAAATACAGGGTTGAATTGGATATGTTGTCCTAACTCTGATATTTCACCGTAGGTTTCCTCCTGGCTTGCTAGTGAGGTACAACTAATGCAGACTGCAGGAAATAGGTGCAGCATGTAAGCATTTGCTCAGAAGTCTGAAGGAAAAGATCACAGGAAATAACTTGGAAAAATGGAGTAAAATTCCGAGTCTCTTCCAGCTTGAATCATTCAGAGATTTTCCATATAAAGTATTAAGCAATAAGATCTCAGCTGTCTGCTGCTTGGTCTGTTTATCTGTTCCCTGTGCTCCTAAGGCCAGAACACCCAGTACATGACAATTTGACTTTGAAATCATATTTAAAAGAGTAGGCAAAAAGAAAAATCATCAGTAGATTTTGCTATGTTGAAATAATAGTAAAAAAATAATTCTAGCAATCCCTCCATTTTTCTCCCAGTAGCACAAAGCTGCTCTTTCTGTGGGTTAATCAGTGAGGCAGGTTACCTGACAGGATATTATCTCTGGATAGAGCACGAAACTATATTTTTATGATACCAATCGCTGAAGGCAGAAGAATGCCAGAAAACATCAGCAGAGTGTTTGCTCTCCAAATCCCAAAACTCAAGAAATTTCTCTTTCCTAATTTTAAGTTTTTGGAGTCTATGGTATTGTTAGCTCTAACCCTTAAGTTTGTTAGATAACACAGTCTTCTTTGCCGAGATGGATTTCATAAGGCAAATTCTTCTATTCACTTCTCCTGAGATCAACTGCACTGGAGTCATAAGCCTACATGATGATATCTTGAGAATGAAGTATCCTAAGGAGTGTTTTGTAATCTGTTTTACCTGTCAAATCCCAGACAGCATGCTCAGCCACATAAACTTTTTGATGGTTTTGCAATAATAACCTACAATTTAGAAATTACTAAAACCTTTATACACACCATATCTTTAAATTATCTTAATACTTTTCACTGCAGAATGGCCAAATATATCACTGATGATCAGTTCAACCTTGATCCCTTGCCCACTCTTTCAAATTTGGACCTTCAGGCTGTCACCAACTTCACTTTCAGATCCACTTGAAATCTGCAAAATGTTATGTATTCATGTTTGTTTGTAAATTGAACATGCTGATCTGCAATTCTTTCCAGTCCTCTGGAAGGCTTCTGGCTCCACCTGCCAGGAACATGCACTTGTCTTTAAAGGCTCAAGACCTGTGAACCTAAATCCATGTTGAATGTCTTTTGAGTTTAGTGCTCAGACCACAGTGTTAGCCCGAACTGTGGTGCACAGGGAAGCCAGGAATTTACAAATCCAAAATTTACAAGTAGTTTTTTAATAAAAAGAGAAGCTATATGGAGTAGTTTGAGGCAGCCTTCTGAGCTGATTTGTTTAGTAACTGTGTTTTTGGTATTTGAGGCAAGTGACTTCAAAACTGCTGAAGTTTATGTCAAGATTCTTGAGTTGGGTAGTTTTTCTTTATCTATCTATCTATCTGGCTGGCTAGTGGTTGGCAAGTACAGAATAGTTAGCAACCTCATCTTTATTGCTTTACTTTTGCTGTACCACACTATTAGCTTTTGGTATTTCTTTAGGTTATCTATTAGACATGGCACAGACGGGGAAAATGTAGTAATAAACTTTAAATTGATTAGTCCTTTTATTCTGGAGAACAAAACCCCAACCAACTCAAGACATTCCATACTCATTGACACTGAGAAACTGTAACCATATTTCTGGCTCTGCTCAATAACATCTGAGCACTGTGACTGCCTGGAGTAGAAGAGTTTCTAGATTAACTCCTTATGGAAAGTCTTACATTTTGGAAGACAAAAGTGGTGCTTTCTCTGTATAATTAGCCAATGCTTTGGCACCTGCCTGAATATACACAGAGATATATATACATAACTTCTTACAGTGTATGAGTAATAAGAATGAACCACAGAGCAAATGACCATATGAAAGCTACATGAACTACATGTTTAAAATCCTTCCAACTGCTTGTAGTATATCGTGGGCCACAGAGATTCCCCTTGAAAAACAGAAGGTGACTTAGCTTATGGAATATGCCACTTAGCAGGAAGAAACATTTACAAATGCTGAATAATACAGGCTATTACTACTGAGTGACATTTCTCCCCATAGCAGCAAATAAAATCAAACAGCCTGTACCACTTTTGCACTATACATCTCAAGTGACAGTCTTGGATTATTATTTGTTTTTATGAAAGTGAGCCCGTAAGGGCTATAAAAAAGGACACAAACATAACCATATAAATTTTCATAGAAATTCTTGATTTAAAAAAGTAGTTCTTGCCTGGATTTTTCAACATAACTTTAGTTGAGAACACAGAACAATGTTTTTGCAGGCATGTGTAGTTAGATGTGAAGCTTTCTTTTAAACAAAATATTTTAGTGAGATCATTACTTTAAAGTGATGCATTAGTGGAACATACTTGCACTGAAGGCTGTTGTCAGGATTTGGAACAGCAGTTAAAACTTTTTATTCTTAAAAATATGGCAAAATCGATCATTCTGGTACATTTTGACATGAGTGCTAAGAAAAACAAAGTGGATATTGTTATAACTTCATACCTTGACAAAATGAAACAAAATCAATAACAGACAGATGGAAAAATACAAAATCATTTGGTTGGACTAGATGATCTTTCAAGGTCTCTTCCAACGCTTAAGATTCTGTGATTCTGTGATTTTAGGGACATTTTAAACAAACAACTGAGACTAAAGCACAACAAATGGCTTACTGGTTTGTTTCATAACACAGCTGTACATATGTGTATGTAATACTCTGAGAAATACAGAGAAAATGAATTATTTTAATACTCTCACACCTTCTACTATTTTCTTCTCATTTAATTTGGTGAAGAAAAGCCTAGTCAGTTTAATTATATCCCCTAAAGGCAGTAGAAAACTTCGTAATTCCTTAATCATTTCCTTTTGTTCACAATGCAAACTGTGCATATGTTCCCAGCAGAGGACATCCGCGTGCCTGCAGGAGTCACGCTACAGAAAAGAAATGGGGCAGTGTCAGTAACGTACATTCCGGTTTGCACTTAGACTGTCTGCTTGCTGTGCAGGTGTGTCGCAGCAAAACAAGTAGAATCAGAAAGCATATGTTCAGCCAAGTAAGAATGATGCAATGCATCAGGTCCCAGCCTTTTCAATTGTCTCTTACTAGTTTGCCAGGCCAGGTCTGATTTAGCGAGGTGCTGTCTGCTACTGGCTTTAATTCTTAGCTGCGTAACCAGCTCGTGAAAATCACAGTGGGATCATGTGCAGACTGTGCTTCTTTGGTGGGTGTTGCATGCAGTCTGTACTCAAGCCACCAACTAACCACTGCTGGTTAGTTTATTGAAAACTGAACCTGGGATGGGCAGAAGCAGTAAGAGAGATTCATGTCAGTTTAATCAAGGCTGCAGGAGGCCATCTTCCAGCCGAAGCGCCACCCAAGTAAAGGACCGGATTTAAGATTATAAAGAGCACCATGCTATCACCTAAAAATCAAGACCTTGTATCTGACCAAGTTGAGGAATGAAGTAGCGTAAAGCAGATAAACATATTTTAATATGTTAGGGATTACAAAAATGACAGCTAGGAGAAAGGCATGCTTTTCTATCTTTTTAAAAATAAACTTACAAATTTAGGACAAAATGGTTTTAGCTTTCAGGAAGAGCATAGCAGTGTCACATCCTTCAGGGAAAAGTCAATCCTATCTCCCCTAATGAGATTTTTCTTCCTAAATTCTTTGATTGCTGATTTTAAGTTGCTGTCTTCTCAGGCAAAGTAACTCCTCAAATAGACATACAAAATATGTAAAAAACCCCACTTTTACTGGTCACATGAGACTTGTTAAAAGTTATCGTTTCTGTTGGTGAACATCAGGAGTAAAGACTGCAGAAAGCAAGGATGTCAGAATGACAAAGTATAAAATCAAAGTATGTCATTGTGAGCTCCAAGACAAAATAAATTAATTCAAGCACTACGTGCTTAAACATACAGATTTATCGATTTCCAAATGGGCTGCAAACTGACAAGAATTTTTCAAAACAAAAATTATCTCCCTAAAGCACAACATCTAAAAGGGAAGCAGGTTACAATACCTCAAACTATATAATGCGCTACAACATACACTAGGTCAAAATGTGTTTCTTCTGGAGAAGCCACAATGCAATCCTCAGCAAGGATTATTTAACAAATACACTAGACGGTAGGTTGCGTGTAGGGGTTAAAAGGGCTAAAGCACACTTCCCTCAGAAGGTGATTTACCACTTCTACATACATTGGCACAAAGGGAAGGTGTAAAGGTTAGTGTCAAACTTCTGCTGGGCTGAGCAGGGTTTTGCAGAATAATGTGAAGCAGTCTTGCACAGGTGAAAAGTAGATGCAAAGCACTGCTAAATCAAAATGGAAACCCTATGCAATTTTCTACATTAAGAATATTTGGGAAGAAAACAGCTAACTTTTTGAATAAAGCCCAAATCTACTTTTAAATCACTGTGCTATGGTTTTACATTCCTGAGACATGTGTTAAAATGACCTGTCTTTGCGATGAAAGTCCTTAGTGCTGCTCTCTTGAGTAACAAACAACATAAAGGCATAAAAAACTCATTCAGGAAACTAATACATGCAGTTTGAAATCTGTTTACATTTGCTAAGGAACAAAAAAATCTCTTTACAACAATTTTTGATGCAACACTGTTTAAGGTTAAAACAAAAGCAAGTTCCACAGAGTTTGAATCACTATGTAAATTAACAGGATGCTTGGAAACAGAGGTTCAAATAATAACAGCACTCAGTGACACATAATCATGTTTCTTTTGTCCTTTCTGGGCAATCTTGTAATAACAAGGCAGCCATCATCTCCATCAGGAATGACCATGAGTCGGTGCTTCTGAGCTTTGCTTTTTCCTGGGCTTGTTTTCACTCGTGGCAGATTTTTGCTGACAAGTCAGTTGAATTTTATTACTTAGAGGAGTCATGCTTCAGGAAGTGAACACCCTGAAATGTCATGACCTTTCTGTGACAAGTAAAAATGTCACCAAAGAAAAGGCAATAGGAGTTAAGGAAAGAGACTGAAGATCACAATTAATGAAAATATATTTATTGCACTATAATACAGTAGTAGACTTTTCAATGCAAATACAGTTTCCACCTGAATAGTTGAAGAAGACAGATACAGGCTGTGTGCACCACTTTATCAGTCCGTCACTCTCTGGTGAAAGAGCATCTACTACTCTGTTACTCCCATTTGACACAGTTGAAGCAATGAAATGTTTGAGCTACACTAACTTTAAGCTGACAGAAAAGGTGATAAAGCCCAATTGGTTATTAACATATTTTGTTCTGGAAATTTTGTTTTAGAGCTATAACTTCAGTGTATGTCAGGGTTGGAGAGCTAACATTTCACTAGACATTTCACTAAATACACATGACCTGACAGCTCCTGACATTAGTCCCTTGTGAAGAATGCTCTGAATATAGAGACAGCTTCTGACTTTGTAAAATACCTAAATGAGAAAAGTTGTTCAGGTTGGTGTGAAGCACCTCAGTTATGTTGAAGAGAGATTATCAGTGGAATTAGTTGAATTTACACTAGCCAAAGTTCTGCTCCACACAATCTTTATGTCTGCTGGCTCAGAGCTGAGCTCTACTTACAGTAATCTATGTGGAGTTTTCCTCTATATGCAAATGCAATATTTTATGTTGCGTATTTTTTTTGCACTTTTTTTGTTTGTTTTCTACAATAGAGGTTTTGTAGAATTTTGAATACAGAATATTGCATTTACAATATTCTATGCTGCATGCAGACTTTTTCTTAATCTTTCTGCCAAATAATGGCAGAAATATTTCAGCTGATGCAGCAAGGCAAAAGAGCACCAGCACTGACTAATTGGCAGCCAGCATCAATCCTGACCTCTTGGGATGGATGGCATTTGCAGCAGGTATCTAAAAGCTGACCAAGGTACTGGGTGGATAGCAGAGACCAAGGACAGCTACAGGGCAAACTGCTCTATGTTGTGAAACCAGACTTTAGTTACAGAGTTATCACTGTGCACAGAATGATATAACATGGTAACAACCCTGACTTATGAAGCTGAAATTGAAAGTATTACTTTTAACTGGCAAAAGTATCAGTGAAATGCCATAGAAGTTGCATGAAAATGTTCCTTAGTCTAATCGAACAGGCCAGTTTCTGTTGTCATTAAAATCTTGTTCATTTGTAAATCTAATCTTTTAATTAGAAGATTACAAATACAGTTAAGACTCAAATGATACTAATGCACTGGCTGAAGCAGATTAAGAGATGTTTACAGGGATGTCTATGCATAAGATGGTGCTCAGGCCCCAAAGGAGAGTGCACAGCAGAAAGTCAAATGATCGCCTGTCTCCTGTGTGCTCATCACATGCACATACAGGTTGTGACCATATGCCTCAAACATTTACAAGCTTGTACCCACTCACATGTAATGTGGTTACAAGGCTTTGCTTTTCTTTCACCCTGAAATTGAGACCTCGAGGGAAGCTGCAGGTCAATTCCTTCTCTCTTTCCAACAAAAATGTAATTCCTCAAACACCACTTGAAACAGAAAAAAAGTTGAGATGAGCCTGTAAAGAGCAAGTAAACATGGGGAACAGGCTTCTGGTAGTGATGATGGTGTGTGTTTGAGGAAAGGGCGGTCCCTCATATAAGAATCATGATTACACATATCAGCTTTTTTAACAATATGTTACTTAAGTAGCAGGGATGTTTTAACCTAAACACAGTCAAAGAAGACTAAGGGCACACTGCCGTGCTCTGCTTCCTTTTATGGACTATGTTTTCCTGAAACTTATCCCATGGACAAACACGCTTGTACAGGAGAGTACTTTTACAGCAACGGATACTTTCAAAGGTTAATTAGTCTCGGTCTTCTCTAAGACAGAAGGTAAACAGAGTATATATTACCTGCTTTTCTCAAATATGAAAAACAAAACTATGAATGTCAGGTTTGAATTCCTTGATTCTGGTTTCAAAACAAGTGAGTGCATGTTCTTCCCCTAGCTGATAAAAAGAGAAGATACAAACCACAACACTCTACATTAGTTAACTTTATCTAATATGCAGGCAAAAAGGAGACAAGAGATGAAAAGCTTCTTCCTTTCACTGGTACAAGGCTGTGTACACAGTCAGGAGGTTTCCACGTGGGCAAGTGGAGTAGATCACTTGCTATTTCCAAGAGGGTTTGCAGGGCAGGCAGCACTTAAAAGAAACTCCTGGTAACATGAAGTGATTAATATGCTCTGGCTGCCTCTGTGAAATGACTGATCACTGTTATTTGCAATTTTGTCCTTTCAGAGGGCATGATTGCATGCCTGTCAGTCTTAATCGTTTGGTCTGTTTTGCAATTGAAGTGCTACTTTTTCTCTAATTTTTAAAGTTTGATTAATAAATGGCCATTGGGATATTATCTTCCACAAAAATTGACACACTCCAGACTTTTTGAACTGATTCATACCACATTGCACATTTTCAGATTAAAGTTCTGGAAAGTTATAAGTTCTTCTGTACTTTAGACAAACTTACAACCTTTCCTAGCTAAAGCACACGTAAAAAGTCTTAATGCTCAGATGAGTTTAATTTCACATATTGTGGATGACTCAAACTCTTGTTCTTTCTGTCTTTTTAAAAATCTATGTATTGATAGCTATCATAAACTACAATATGTATGTTATATCTTTGTAGTGGGTAGAGGACTAAAAACTTGAAATACTGTTTTGTAATACACTCAGTCTTTGACAATAAAGTTTACTTGTTTAAATTCTTTTTCATTTCCACATTTTCACCTATTTTGGCAGCATCTCCTTCTGTAGTCCCAAACATATAAACCTTCTCTTTGGGCTCTCTTGATATGTCCATAGCTACAGTGTTCTGTAGCTGCAAACCGTTTCCCATAGATAATAAGTAGTATGTCTGTGCAGTCTCTTTATTTGTTTCAGTTTACAGGTCCTGTTTAATATATCCTACGTGAAGATTTTCACTATTTGAAGACAAACAGTTTAGAAAAACAGTCTTAGAAATAAGTGCACCCAGGAATCTGAAAAATGAGCTTAGGTTTTCTAGCAAGTTTCTTACCATCTCTAATTACTCATGAGCATTTATTGATCTTGTAGTAAACCTGTAAAAACACATAAGTCTTCTTTTGCTACTGCAGACACGTGAGGTGATCGGTATCTTATGCATCATCTCCATCCCACAAAAAAAAAAAAAAGTTTTAAAAATAATGTCCTTGACCTCAGCTGATCCTAAAAGTTAAGCATGAGTTGACACCATTTCTCTGGGCAGACCTAAGCCTTTGAAATGTCTTTTACAAGGACTGCAACTTTTGCTACTGTGTCTCTCCTTTCTGAGTGCAGGCCATTACCTAACACTCCTCGTGTGGTCAAAGAGATGATGCGATGATAACAGTCCAGACCCAGGGAACTGGAATAAAATGTTGTGCTCAAGCAATTTAAAAAGCGAGGTCCATAGGTTTGTGATGTGACCCAAGGCTCTAAAATGAGCTTTTCAACCTCAGTTGTATTTTCATATACGTGAGTAGTACCTGCAGGAAGAAATATGGTTTATGACAATATGCACTGATATCTTGTTAAAGAAGTGTTGTCCCTCTGTTTAATTCTGGAGAATCACCCTACACACTTATTGTCTAAATGTAATCTTAAAAATTCCATGAACTTTCAAAACCAATGTGTCTGGTGAGGTTTTTTTATTGCTAATATCTTTAAAACTTTTTTTTCTTTTTGTCTAAAATCAAGTAAAGTTTAAGAAACCTGAAACAATTTTGTGGAGGGAGAAAATGTAGAAAAACATTCCTGTTTATTGCAAAAGGTTGTGAACTTGAATTAATATAACAGGATTTTCTGCTGTTCCCTCTAAAATCAAGTAGATATTGGAAAACCTCTGCACTTTGTCCATCTTTATCTTTGAAATAACTGATAAATTTTTAAGAGATTAAGAAAGCAATTTTTAGGTAACAATGTTTATAATAGCAGGGCATGAGTCTCTGATTTCAAGAAGACTGCATTGTTATTGAAAATTTTTAAAAGATTGTTAAGGAGACAAAGATTGTGATGAGAAAAAAACTTGAGTCATTGGTCTAATTTTATGCATGGAATAAGCATGGGTGCCCCGATGTTTGTTTTTACACTTTTATACCACAGCCAAATATAGTCTATTGTCAAAGCAAAAGTACTACTTTTTTTTAATTAACGCTGCCCTGTGATCTTGCATTCTCACACCAAATCATTTCCAAGGACAACAGTAATGGGAGTCAATGCTCTATTCAGCAGGTCAAATAAAACAAGGTGGAACTGAATAGTATAGATACGCATGATCTAGTTTTTACACCTGCAATAGAGATTAGACATAGTAAGAGATGCAACATTTCTGCTATTAGGGAGCAAAATTGTTGTTAAACATTTATTTGGGTTCAAAATCATGTATTTGGGTTCAACTACTGTCAGAATAAAAAAAGAAAGGGAAATGATTAAGATTAAGATATTAAATGCTTCTACTGGTCACCAGTACAAGATCAACAAGTATCAGCTGTGACTGTGCAGCAGAGACTAGGTTACTGTATTGTTTCTCTGGTACCTTCAGACTGTAATATTACTTCATGTTAATCAGCATGTAAATGAGGAACACTGAAAAGCATCAACCTACACCACCTACCTTATCCTGACAAAAGACACTTTCAAGATGAATAATCCCATGTTGCTAGGACAGCTTTCCTTGTTTTCAACCAAACCTTGCCTTCCCTCTCTGTTCTAACCAACTGCCACAAATCGATACGTTGTAAGCAGGAATTATCCATTACAAGGCTTCATGCTGGCTTTCAGTTAACTTCCAAGGAAAGGAAAAGTAGATGGGTTTTACCTTGCTTTGTTAGGAAAAGATTTACAAAGCAGGTATGGCTACTTCAATGCTGAAATGACTGACAATGTGGGCTGTTTGTAGGATTCAATATTACTCGCAATGGAACTAAATAGAAGTAATAACCATTTTCAGTCTGCTTTGAATTCTTTTATTTCGTAACATCAACGCTACATTTACATTTTAACAATAACTCTTTTACATTTTTAATGATTTAAGTTGTTGGAGCTGGAACTGCAGGACAATAAAGAACAGCTCAAAACTAGCATTATGATTCCCCTTTTATGACACCTAACCAAACTACTAGATATATGAGTGTATTTATATAACAGTATAGAAATATTGAACAGTAGCAGTAGTATTTAACAGGTCAAAGTAATTCCTTTTCACTGATGACGATTTTGTTATTCTGTGTATGTGGTGATAGCCATTGTGTATCATTAACAAAAACATCACCTAACAAGTTTGTCTGCATGTTACTCCAATAGCTGGTTTTCATATAGCTCTAAGGGCCAAGTTACTTTTCATTATGTTTCTCAAATTGAGGACAATAGATGTTAGATTGGCTTAAGAACCTATTTTCTGCATTTTCTTTGTGATGATCTTTTTTCCTTCAGTTTATTGAGCACAATTTGGCTTCAAAGATAACTAGATTATTGTAAAACATCTTCCTGAAATTTGTTTTGCCACAAGCAACTCTCACCCAGGTTTTTAAGATTAACCAGGACTTAAACTTTGCCTCTCTTTAAGTCACTGGTGCAATACATGGCTCTCAGGTTGCTGAACAATAAATATTAGAAAGATAACAAGGGAGAAAACAGTTTGATTCTTGCCAGAGTATGAAAGTTGTCTTGGATTCACTGTTACTGTTGCACTCACATGTTCACAATGTGTCACTTCTAATAAACATATCTCCTGTCAAAAGATCTACACTCTCTGGCACTGGCAGTAAAGCCTCCAAGCTCAAAAAACTTTCTCCCACAATCTGCATTTCTCTACTATCCATCTGCCTGTCTGTTGTTGAGACATCCTAGAGGAGATTGGTTTCACTCCTGACTTTCCCTTTGTCCAGCCTGGGATAGCTGCTTCTATGTCCCCCTTCCCCTTACAGTATGCTGGTGCTGGGAGCATTTTGCAGAGGGGGAGCACCACTGAGACATGTCAGAAGAGCAACACACAGAGCCCTTTGTGGCAAGAAACCAGAACGAGGACCAACTGCCCCAGCAGCACATAGTCTTTACATGAGGACTTCTGTCACTCCTGTCATGGCTCACCACTGCATCATCTCTCACACTTCAATAGCTCTGCTGGCCACCAGCTTTCACTAATTGTGTGAATAGTAGTCTATAGCATTACTTGCAAGATACTTGAAGTTCCTGCAATGCTTTCCCACTTCTCCAGCTTTGCCTTGGAGCTCAGGCAGCATCATCATGGCAGCTCACTGTAGCATGGCCATAGAGATGTTAGCTTATTCCATCAGGGGTTTTTAATACTTTTTTTTTAAAAATTAATTGCTATGTAATCACTGTCCTAGGTCAAACCCTACGGCTCTTATTAACATTGACTGAGGAAAAATGTGCAGCTAGCAGTTGTGGGAGTGTCCTCAAGTGCCCCCAGGTGGATCTCGGGATCTTGACATCTGAACTGCGTACGACTGTCATTATGTCACTGATTACTGGAGTCCTGGGCCTGGCTATGGTACCCTGAGTCTGTGCCAGTCTCCTTGGCCAGGCTTCACTCAAGTCACCACTCTCAGGTAGTGGAAATGAAAGATCAGTGCAGGCTTAGCTTTCCTTGTGGATTCAAGACATAGCTGAGATACAAGTCTAATTTGAGGAGGTGGGAAAGACTAAAGTCATGAACTTAAAATACAATTGCATCTGTACTACCATGTTAGTACAGAACTACAGCACACAGAACTACAGCACAGTAACTAGTACTATATATGAGATAGGCTTCTCACGTGACACACGTTTTTGAAGATCAGCTTCTGTTAATGTTCCCTCATTGAAGACAGCTGAAATGCCTTCATTAAAAGCCCAAATAGGAAAATCTGAGGACATGTGGTAAGTAAGTAGGTATGGCATCCCTGAAAAATCATACCTGTTACAGGACCCATACGTGCAGAATGTGGAATGATGCAAGAATGGAGAGGTACTCATGCAGTTCTCCTCCTGATGAGTACCACTGTGCAGCAGACAAGAGCACAGCTCTTGCATCTCTCTAGGTATAGCAGCAACAGTCCTCAGCTGAGCAGGACGATGAGTCATTGGTGCATATCACCATTGAACTTCTGATGTAGGGGAGGACTACAGGAGGGTGACTACAGGAGGATATAGTGCAACAGAAGCAGACAGTGAAACAATTTCAACAGTAACACTAACAAAAACGGCAGCTCATCTTGCAAAACGTGCATGCACACAAGACACAAAGACACCACAAAACCATCAGCAGGCTGGACATGTTAATCTAATATTCTCTAGGTTCGTCTTCTCTATGGACACTACATATAGTAGCAAATATAGTAACTATAGCATTAATCAGTTGATCTCTCCTGAATGTTATTCAAGGCACAATTCTTTGTGATATTTTAAGAGAAAAAATAACTTTAAATTACTCGAGTCTCAAGAGGCACCTTCTGTTTCTAGAAGCACATTGTAAAAGAATTAGATTCCTTAAGTCTATTTCTTCAAGTGACTCTTGAAGGACCTCATCAGAAAAAAAACCTACTTGGTTTTATTTAGTTCTCTGAATTTCAGTGATACTATTATCTCTAGGGGCATGTTAATGGATCTTGAACCTTACTTTTCTCTTGCCCTGACTCTGATATTGGATTTGGCAAAAAACCTGAAACTGCAGCTCAATATCCTTTGAATGGTAATCATGAGGGAAGGGAATCTGCATTTGCAGGCTCTGTAGTCCTCATTTCATGACATTAAGCAGTGACAATAAAGTAGTTGTTAATGGCAACCATTGTTAAGGGTTCCTCAAGGGATAATGGCCTTTAGAGACTGAATCACAGTGAAGAAAAGTGGATTTTTCCCTTTCTAGGATCTGTCCTGCCTTTCATAAAACAGCTTTGGTTTCATACCATGGTCTGGAACAGCAGTTTATTTCACTCTTCCTGAGGATGTTAGAAAACTGGAAGTTGTGTGTACCTTCCTAGTCCAGAAAGGATCTTTACGTACATACCTTTGAGAGTCAGGCCATAGTTCTTGAGATTATTTTTTATTGAGTGCGTTTAAGAAGGTGCAGTTGTGCAGACAATTTGCAAATGTTATGTCAGCACATGCTTCCAAATCATGATTTGGCTTAAAATTAACAACTGGAAAAAAAAAATCTGTGTTCTTTAGCTCTGAAAAGAGGCTATTCAGGTTTAAGCATACCACCTTAAGTTAAATGGTCTATTAACTGTATCTTTGTTTAGCATAAATTGTACTTCCTACACATGCACCCACAGGAGCTCACTAGATCTGAAAAACTGAGATTATTTTCAGAAGCATATGGTGTTTGGGCAGTGTAGAGAAAGCATACACACAACTTTTATAAAACAACAGCTTATGAAAACAGAAGAACCCCACGTCTTTGTTGATTCATGAAGATATATTTTCACCTTACTGTAAACATAATCTACATATTACAATGAGCGTATATGTATAAAATTGCCAAGTGTGGGAATTTTTGTAGTCCAATTCAATCTGCTGATAATAGGAAAGACAAACTGCAGATGGTTTGCACAAAGAATACAGTAAAGCTAACAAAAAGCTCCACACAAAATTATGTAGAAAATGAAAATATCATAAATAGACAAAAATTGGAGTATGCACAGATTTCTAGATCAATCAATAAATTCTAGTTACAGTGTCACTTTATTTGTAAGAAAACAGATTGTAATCTAAAACTCTGATTTCCTGTTTTGGAAAAAAATACCCTCAATTCACAGTGCTTCCACCTTGCCCATGTCTTTCAAATCTAAAAGAGCTCCAGAATATGTGTTCGTGCTTTGAAATAAAATTAAAATAACACCTTGGAAACCTCCACCTCAGACTAAATAAGGCGATACCAAGTCCTTCCAATTTATGACTATAACGCATACCTGACTTTTGTTCTTTTCCTATCCTGCAAGTTCTCCCACCTGACCTGCAAGATGCAGGATGGCTTGGTCGAGTTTAAAAGCTCTGAAAATGTTTCCTCACAAAAGACAACATTTTCGTGTATTTTTTTATGGTTTCCATTTTCATTGTTACTGGAACTGCTAGTATTAGTAACATCAAATTCTTCAACAAGCTTCTTTGGTTTTGTGTTCTTCCAGAAAACCACACAAGTCTTTTTTGAAGAAATATTCCCTTTGAAAGAAACTGTTTCTCTTTCCAGTTACTGGCACTTGATGAGTGTTTTCACATAGTACAGATGTTCTGGGAATAAAAATCCACTGATTTTTCCCATAGTTGAGATATAAACATCATAGTTTGCAATTTCTGTGCTTTCACAGGTTCATTTACAGTAACTTCAGCAAACTACTTCTAGTCAAATGCTGACTCACCTCAAATGTTGCTGATCTCAGCAAGTCAGATTCACTCCTAGTTATGGTGACAGGATAGCCCAGCTATTGCCTGAAGCAAACTCTCACAGTACTGCTTTGAAAATAAGCCATAACACACAGATTCTGAATCTAAGGATACAGTTCAAGGAAGCCACAGCCAGTGAAGACAGAAGCTACAATACACTTAAATTGTGTTTTACATCTGACAATATAAAAAAGTAAACAGGATGCAACTGCAAAATAATTTTTACCTGGCAAATAACAAATTACTCTGAAATCCTGTACATGGCATTACAGAATTCTCAAACTATGCATTAATCCGAGGTGTTAAACCAGCACTGCAAAGTACTTTATGTAAATGTTGTGGTTAGGAAAGTATTATTATTCCCTACAGAGGAAGGCTAAGCTAGTGTTAGATGAAGTGGAAACAAAGATTTGTTTTGAAGTAGGATAGTTCCTAATTTCCCTTCCCACATTAACTGGGTGAGCAGTTCATTATCCATAGTGCAGAGGAGTTAAAATGAGCCTCAAAGGTAGATACAAGATATGTATCCAGAAGTTACAATTTGCACTTGGTTTGTGGTTACTGGGCTGCGCAAGTCTCCAGACAGACTCACTTGGACACTCAAGACAGAGCAAGAGGCCAGGCTAGCCATCTATTAACCTCTTAGTCCACCCTGCAACCTTTTTCAGCTGCAAGTGTGGAAGATTAAAATAGTTGTATTGTACCAGGAATTGCTGGGTTCAGAAATCAGCTTCCTGCTTTATTATCCTAGAATCATAGAATTGTTTTGGTTGGAAAAGACCTTTATTGAGTCCAACCACTAATGTAATGGTGCCAAGCCCATCACTAAACCATGTCCCTCAGCACCTTATTTATGGTTTTTTTTTTTTTAAATATCTCCAGGGATGATGACCTTACCATCTCCCTGGGTAGCCTGCTCCAATTCCTTTACTTGTTCCAGTTGTGAATACCTGGAACCACTATTATATGCTCACCCACTGTTACTCAAAGAATGACAGCCACCAGATAATTAACTCCTTTTCACTCTGCTGTTCAGCCTGTGTCTGATACCACATTAATTATTTATGTTCCATATGCTAACCATGCAGATGTCAGCACTAACACATTCATCCATGGAGGGCACAAGCACCAGGGCTTGAACCCATGAGTGAGCTGGATAACATTCCAACCTAGCTAAGCTGCTAAAGCAAGTCAAGAGAATCATTCTTAATGATTCTAAATGAGAATTAAAGTGACTTTTCATGAAAAAACCTACTGTTCAAGCCCTACCTTATACTTCTACCATGCTACAATTTCAGGGAAAGACAGGATCTGTCTGAGATAGCCTGCTCTTGCCTTGTAACATGTATGCACAGCTACCAGCCGTCACCAGTAAGAAGCACGTGTATGGTCAGTCATCTTTCTCCTTTGTTTTACTGCCTATAAAGTCTCTATAATACCAACATGAAGTAATTTAGTAATAATTTTGTTTATAAATAATTTGATGATAATTTAACAGCTCACTCTAAACAAAACCAGGTTTTAAACTTCTAGTAAAATTGCATTTTAAAATTGTCATCTGCTAATTTGCTAATGGCTGCCTTCTTTTGAATGCAACTGTTCACATTTGTTACCTAGAACCAAACTTTAAAGACATTATATTTTCATTAGATAAGGGCATTTGGATTGTTTGCAAACTTTGGTTTTAGTCATTTAGAACAAATTGTCACAAGGATATATTGAACTGAGATGTGTAGCAATCAAAGCTTGATGTCAGTGATTTACGTGGTCAATAAGAATCAGACTCGCAAAAATATTAATCATCACAGTTAGTAAATGCATAGAAAATTACTAAAGCAGATAAATGATTTTTAAAGATACATGGACAGTTGGGAATATTTCCTCAAGTGGTATTTCTGAGCACCATACCATCTTCCTTTTGTGGTTGCTCTGATAAGATGAATGAAGCTCAAACAACTTTGATTTTAGGAATAACAAATAGCAAAAAATGTTAAAAGTATGAAGAATGTAAGGTCCTATAAATTAATCTGTAGGATTTCAGCATCAAATCTAGAAAAAGTAGCAAGAATTAATTCAGATTTATTTGTCCATATTTGATGTTTGAAGATTAGCCATCCATAACTTCACCACAGCATGGGATGGAACAGGACTATGACCTACACAATCATGTGCATTCACTTTCATATTATATAACTCCATGGTCCTGTATATCTACAAGTCAATTATTTCCCATGGGTACACACCTAAGCACCATCACTCTTTCACTCACTTAAAGTGAAAACATCTATTCACCAAGTAATCACCATCCAGGGCTTCAAAAGAGAAAATTGAGGTGAAAGAGGTCCTGTGTATCTCTCTAGATGTTCAATGATGATTTTAGTCTTTAACATGCTCCCAACCTTCAGACTAGCATACTCTTCCTTAATCTTGCTCTCTGTTGGGTGGCTGTTTACCATGACAAGTGTCTCTTGTCTGGATTGTGCAGTGCATTTCTAGGGATTCTATTTTTAGGATTAAAAGTGCACTCTTCCGACTTACTAATGTGTGAAAGAATTAAAAGTTTTAAAAAAACAACAAAAGAAGAGTGGTTTTGAAGCAATAGGACAGTCTTTTCCTAGATGTTCCCATGCATTGTTGATGATGCATACTACTTGAATTTTCATGTGCATTTACAGCCATATGATCTGTAATTATGACAAATATAAAATCTAGAATTCTAACTAAATCAAATCAGAGAACTGACAAGGTGCAAGAATTAACAAATTTGCAATACATATCTGTGGATGAAAAAGGTGACATATACTACCATTCAGAAGAATATTTTCTTCTGTTCTGAAATGGACGTATTTATTTTGATCTGAATGAAATCTGCAAGGATAAAGTATGCATTTACAGACAGGTTAAAGTAAAACCAAGGAAATTATCACTCATATTCTGCACAGCTATTTTGTTAAAATGATTAAGGCAATTGATGTTGTTTGAAAAGATACAAAAAACAAAGACATTCTCCTGAACCTTCAGATTTCAGGCTACATCATTTTTGCTAAACAAAATTAGGCAATATTTAAATATAAGTTACTGCAGCTTCATAGAATCATTTTGATTGAAAAAGACCTTTAAGATCATCAAGTCCAACCACTAATCTCACACTGTTAAGCCCACATCTAAATCATGTCCCTCAGGACCTCATCTGTGCGTCTTTTAAAAATCTCCACGGATGGTGACTCCACCACCTCCATGGGCAGCTTGTTCCAGTGTTTAACAATCCTCTCAGGGAAAAAGTTCTTTCTGATATCCAATTTAAATCTCATGACAGTGATTGCTGCATCTCTAGCTGTCATGCTACATAGTCTTACATTTCAGAATTCAGGAGCTTTGTACAGTACAAGTGTAGGGAAATCTCTTAAAGCGAGACAAAAAGGCTAATACTACTGAATTCTGTGTGGCTCCAAGAAAGCTGTCTGTGCTGTTTGCAGCCAGGGGCCAGAGATTGTGAATACAAACTCATATCTTGAACAATACAGCATGAAGCATCATCTGCTGATAAAGCTGGTTGCAGAATCCATGGCATATAAATGAAGGAGTTACTCCACAACCCATGCACCTCCACAACACCCTAGGCAAGTGTCTCAGTGCACTACTGTAATTTTCAGTCCTGCAGTAATTTTTTTCAGTGAAAGACTAATTATTCAAGATATGGTACAAGCATCAACCAAACAAGACCATAGGTTAAACTTTTACAATAAGAAAGTATCCATTTTTTGTTTTGCCTGGAATATTTATTTTCGTTGGAAAGAGCTGATTGATCATATAGTACAAGCCTGGCATCAAGCTGGTTTATAGACATGTACATGTAGTGTTAATAACTCAATGAATATTAATCCTGTTCACAATTTTTGTCTCTAGTTAAAGTTATTGTTCTCCACTATTCCATACTTATTAAGAGAAGGCATCTATTGTTAGCTTTTACCTCGGTCTTTGTACATTGAGCATATTTGTGTGTGCATGTACAAATGATATGACAGCTTACAGGTTTTCACTACTAAATGGTAAGACACCAGTCTCGTCTCTTTACTTTCGCACAGAAGTATTAGTCCCTGAAACACAATGAAGTGGCCAGAGTCTCAGCTATACCAAACAGCTAGATTTCCATTTAAAGCCACTGGGGACCATGCATAGACAATGTCTCTAAAAATCCTGTCCATCAAGCCTGACTTTGTTTTCATGAAAGCAATCATGATGACATGAAAACAAAACGTTCCCTAGATTAATGGAAGGCTGAGCACTTATAAATAATTTTTCCATTCCATAATGAGCAAAGAAGTTTCCAAACTAATTTGCCTAAATGCATGTTGACAAGTTTCACAGGGAAGAGCATTTTGTTATTTTACTCCTCAATAAACCAAAATAGCTTTCAACCTAAAAATTCCACAGATTCTGTCTTACAGCAATGTTAGTAACATTCTAAAGCCTTCTAAAAGGTTGTGCAGTGGAATATAGAACGTTAGTGGGGTTGAAACCACTGCTTTCAGAAACCAATGACTAAGTGCAGAAGTGACCCACTTTGTAGTTCAAACTGCAGCAGCAGTTGACCCCAAATGCTCCTACAGTTCAAGCCCTAATTCTCCGGGTTACCAATGAGCTGTCTCTGCCTCCACATCTCTGCATGTAGGAAGGCTCTCAGGAGATAAAAGTCTGGCTGTATGTTACTCTTGGCTTTGTAAGCCATTTTCTTGACTTCTCTAAATAGCACAAGGAGATCAGCTACCTCTCTGACTGTAATTGCCATGTTTATCTAGTGAGACATATCAATAAGTGTCTAGCTATTTCAATTTGCCAGAGATTCCCATTCCTGAGTGATACAACACAAACAACGAAATGGCTTCAGATCCCGTTCACAATTGTATTTTATCTATATCAGGATATCCTCCTTGTTATACCATTCACCTTTCTCCTAGACTTTACTAGGTACCACAGAATCACAGAATCTTTAAGGGTTGGAAGGGACCTCGAAAGATCATCTAGTCCAACTCCCCTGACAGAGCAGGACCTCCTAGAGTAGATCACACACAAACTCATCCAGGTAGGTTTTGAATGTCTCCAGAGAAGGAGGCTCAACAACCCACCTGGGCAGCCTGTTCCAGTGCTCTGTCACACTCACAGTGAAGAAGTTTTTCCTTGTGTTTCTTTGGAAGCACTTATGTTCCAGCTTATACCCATTGCCCCTTGTCCTATTATTGGACATCACTGAGAAGAGCCTGGCTCCATCCTCCTGACACCCACTCTTTACATTTTTGTAAACATTAATGAGGTCACCCCTCAGTCTCCTCCAAGCTGAAGAGCCCCAGCTCCCTCAGCCTTTCATCATAAGGGAGATGCTCCACTCCATCATCTTTGTGGCCCTGCGCTGACCTCTCTCCAGCAGCTCCCTGTCCTTCTTGAACTGAGGGGCCCAGAACTGGACACAATATTCCAGATATGGTCTCATGAGGTCAGAGTAGAGGGGGAGGAGAATCTCTCTCGACCTAATAACCATAGCCCTTCTAATATACCCCAGGATGCCATTGGCCTTCTTGCCCATGAGGGCACATTACTGGCTCATGGTCATCTTGCTGTCCACTAAGACTCCCAGGTCCCTTTCCCCTACACTGCTCTGTGAGAGTTCATTCCCAAACCTGTACTGGTACATGGGGTTATTCTTTCCCAGATGCAAGACTCTATACTTGCCCTTCTTGAATTTTACTAGATTTCTCTCTGCCCAACTCTCCAGCCTGTCCAGGTCTCGTGAATGGCAGCACAGCCTCCTGGTGTGTCAGCCACTCCCCCCAGTTTAGTATCATCAGCAAACTTGCAGACAGTGCCCTCTGTTCCCTCATTAATGCATACATTGAACAGTACTTGTCACAGTACAGACCCCTGAGGGACTCCACTAGATCCTGCCCCATTGATAACAACTATCTGCCTTTTTCCCTTCAATGAGTTAACAATCCATCTCACTATCTAATCATCCAGCCCACACTTTCTCAGTTTTGCCATGAGGATGCTGTGGGAGATGGTGTCAAATGCTTTACTGAAGTCAAGATAAAAGGTAATGGCCTAATTTTCTGGTTTTCAATGGGTAACTGCTATACTAATTTGTTATTATTATCTTGATGAACAGACTATACTGTTCTATTTAGTATCAGGCTGTTCTCTTAAATGTCCACTTCACTATACATTCACACACACATACAAAATTTTATGGTGAGATCTCCAGCAACTCTAAAGCATTTACAGCTGTGTTGAGAAAGACATTTGGACTAAAACACTGAATACATCAACAAGATGGAAGGCATATGGTATAGAAATAACCTCTCAGGTAATTTAGGAATATAAGATATTGTGAAGAGCAGCTGCAATTTGACCATCAGGCTCAAAATAATATCCTTTTTTTTTTAAATAGTTCTGAAAGTGAGAAGTAATATATCTAAGGCTGTAGAGAGGGGTTGCATTATTGTATTTTAATTTTTAGTTAAAAATAAGCAAAGAAGAAGGAAATAATAGTGGAATTTGCTTTTAAATTACTGTAGAAGTATAATAAAAGGAATGTGTTTGTTTTAATGATTGAGTTTTTTCTAAATGGCTATACTACAAAGTTGGAGATGAGAACTTAATAGTCAAATATATTTGTGTGTTTATAAAAAAGCTTAAATTCTTGTGAAAATAATTACATAGAGAGACTGTAAAATCTCCACCTACGTTGCTGCCAAAACATCTCAAAAAAAGATTGCACAGTTTGACAGGTAAAATAAATACTTTCTAAGGCAATTGAAGAGGATAAGTCTGGGCACAGGAAAGGTACCTGTTTCCCATCCAAAAACATGTCCGTTGAAACTGTTGTTGGAAACATATTAAATCCTCCAACAAGAACATTTTAAACACATAAGTGGAAAGACAAGACTTTTACTAGTTCCATAATTTCATAATTGTATTTAAGTTAGTAGATTTATTCTTAGCCTCAGGCTTCAGCCATGTGCCAATGATGAGGAAGATCTGCCCTCGCTCAGAAGTTCTGCCTTTACCCCTCGGCTTTCCAGCAGAGCTTCTGCTTCCAAGAAGGGCTGCCTGCTATTCCATCTGCCTGCAGCACCTCATTACCGCTCCGTGCCGGGTCACCGAAGGCTGCTGTGGCCGGCAGAGAATGACACAATGCTGCTGTTGCCTATTAAACCAATTGAGGAAGATGTTAAAGGAACAAAGTGCTTAAAATATTCATTAGTTTTTAGAAGCACGTATATCTTCTTAATTAGCTTTGTCACTGGATCAAATTAACAAGGTTTTAAAGACAGTTAGTAAGTGATACATTAATTCATTTAGGAAATGATTCATTTTCTCTGACTTTTTAAATTACCTTCTAATAAAATAAATTCTGGCATGAGTTTTTCAATTAAGCATGATGTCCTTATTTTGCATGGTGTAATATTGCATCTTGAACAGCAGGATAGGATGAGTACATTCGAGCAAAAAATTAGTGTGATTAATTCTAAATAATTGTGTGACTTCTGCAGTCAGGATTTTCTTTTCCAGAAATTTGTGTGTGTGTTCAGTTTTGGCTAATGAGTTATTAGTAACATTAGCACACTTACAATTCTTCCTTACCAGCCTAAAATATGCTTCAGTGCCACTTGAATAATATTATTTCTTAGATACTTTCACTGTCGGGCTGTATACACAACATCAGCACCACGTGAATAAAGAGACTAACAAATAAAAAATGATCAGTATAAAGAAGAGATATTACCTCAGCAATACCTGACTGGACCAGCTTCCTGTCCAAATCAATCAAACCGCCCATATTAGTACCAGGCTGCAGTTTAGTCAAACATATTTGTTATTATTTTATCAGTATTTGTGTGGCAACATGCAAGAAAGTCAAGCCAGAACTCTAGCAGTAATCTTGGAAACATAAAACTTTCTGATTTGTGTTTGAGTTTCCTGAATAAAAATTGCAAAACACACTTCTTGGTGAGGTGTAGGAGTTCATCTGGTAATTGCAGGTGGCCATACAGCTTTGCTATAAGAAATATAGAGTCGGTGAGGTTTTTTTTAATCAAATTGAGTGAAGAAGAAAGATAGTATGAGTTACAGCATTCCCATGCCAGTACCAGCAATCTATTCTGAAGCTGCTCTGACTACATAGAACACATATGTTTGTAGAAAATGCTTGCCCTTTTAAATGCTCTATGCTCTTTAATCAGCCTTTAATAAAAATATGAAATCTTAGCTCTAATTCTTGGCTCTAGGAATCTACAGTGCTTCCCAGATGGCTCTTGAGTTAACATCAATCATCTTTGCAGCCTCAGAAGATTCTTCACAGCTAACAAACCTCTTGATTGATTACTGAGATATTAAATCCACTTCCAGTTTTCAGAGAGTACTTCAAGTCTAAGTAATAAGATGTAGCCATGTGCTGACACTTTTCCTAAGTACTTGTGATTTTGGTTTTGGACAGATGAGTGAAAACCTGCATCCTTACTGCACAAAGATATGCAGAGGCTGCTTTATATGAAAGCCCTAACATGGAAATGGGGGAGACCTTTCCATCCTGGATCTTTAAACCTGGATCTTCTGCTGTCCAGGAGAGAATCCAGATCACAGTTCATAGTGTATTCTACATCATATGACTGCAGAGCTCACCTAGATTTTGGTTCCTTGCAATAATAACAATGCAAGAGCTAATTGTTCAGGAAAGGAGAGGGAGACAGAGAGAAAGGAGATATCCAATCACCATGGGTACAAGCACTAAGAACTATAAATATTCCTCATACCTACAGGTCTGATGCAGAGCAGAAGTCACAGCTTAAGAAGTTCACCCACAGGTACAGAAGAGGCAAGCACAGGTTTTGTAGTCTATAGTGCCTTAAAATAGGTGGTAATTCATTATCAGGCCTGAAAGGTGAGTAGCAAACTCACCACACCTCTTTCCCCATTCTCTCCTGCTCTGATATCAATGCAGAGTCATCTGTTCATGTTTAGGTACTTGGTGGGGGGTTCAGGACTTGAAAAAAAAAAAAAAAAATAGCACATCTTTCAGTTCATGGAGGAATTTGAAGTTCACTTGTACCAGTGTTAGAAGCCATGGGCTAGACATTTTAGTTGTAGGTAGTTTTTAAAAGCCTGCTCTACAGTCACTCAGAGCAATGTAAATCAGGAGCAGCTTCACTGCACTTGGAAAGCTAGAACCTGCCATGTAAATCCAGGAAAATGTTAGCAATAGAATGGTGGCTTATCAAGGCAAATAAATGCAATAATAATGCTACAAAGCAATGATTTTCTGAGCTATTAGAAAATAGCTATTAGAGCTATACGCAGCTGCTGGTTATGTTTGCAGATAGTTATTAACAAATTCTCCCTACTGTTTCAAGAAAAAGTATTCTTTTTAAATATTTGGTTATGTTACAGTTTACTAGCAAGGGTCTGTAATATTTCCATAACGAGAAGTGACAAGAGAGACTTTATTTTCTGGAAAGGACACTGTGAAGCTTCTGTTGAAAAATAAAGCAGACTTTTATGCTTGTTAGTAAGCCTACTAGTCTGCTACAAAGCATTTGGATGAAATTCTATTTTTACTGAAATATAAGTGAATTACTCCTTTTAATTGCGATCTTCAGGTCTCTCCATAATATGTAAAGCAAGTAACAATGAAAACCAGGCTTGAAATACAGAAGCAGTACCATGCTTCTCAGTACTCTTTCAGTTAGCTTTTGGTCAGAGATGTGTTTGCACAGACCTCCAGACCAGCCTCAGCTCTGCCCAGACTTCTCTTGGACTGCTTGGGGCTCTGTTTAACTCATCTGGTCTTAGCTGCAATTATCTAACAACCAGGTAACTATAATCTGCTTTAATTTAGCTTTTGCTTTAGCTTTGTGTGAGTGTGTGGTGCGGAACATACATATGTGCCCTCATGGCCAAGAAGGCCAATGGCATTCTGGGATACATCAAGAAGAGTGTGTCCAGCAGGTGGAGAAAGGTTCTGCTCCCCCTCTCCTCTGCCCTGGTGAGGCCTCATCTGGAATCCTGTGTCCAGTTCTGGGCTCCTCAGCTCAAGAGGGACAGCAGGGCCACCAAGATGATCAGGGGACTGGAGCATTTTCCTTATGAGGAAAGGCTGCAGGAACTGGGGCTATTTAGTCTATAGAAGAGAAGACTGAGAGGGGATCTCATTAATACTTCTAAGTCTATGAATGGTGGATGTCAGAAGGTTGGGGCATTCCTTTTTTCTGTTGTATCTAGTGACAGGACAAGGGGTGATGGAATGAAGCTGGAACACAGAAAGTTCTGTTTAAACATAAGAAAAAAGCTTTCACTGTGAGGGTGACAGAGCCCTGGCACAGGCTGCCCAGGAAGGGTGTGGAGTCTCCTTCTTTGGAGGTCTTCAAGACTCCCCTAGACAGGGTCCTATGTGACCTGATCTAGGTGGACCTGCTTCTGCAGGGGAGTTGGACCAGATGATCTCTAAAGGTCCCTTCCAATCCCTACCATGATTCTATGATTCTATTACATGTCTGTAAGTAAAACAAATAGTGACAAGAAGAGATTATTCTGTGCATTACATACTGTCTGAGGCGTGGAGGAGTGCAGATAGGGGAGATTAAGCACAAAACTTGTAAAACACACCACATATTGCTCATTCAGGTGCAATTTATGCTTGTGAACTAACGAAGAAATAGCAAGGTGTACAGCACGTACAGAAATGATCCCAAGTAGACCCTCAAAGTAAGAAGGAAGAAACTACCACCAGCATGCTCCTCTGAGCAGGACTTAGGATGCTGATGGTTCTCTGCAGCCACCGCTGCTACTGAAACCAGCCACACTGTGACTAAGGGGGGCAGTGGGAAGATGAGAATGAGGAACGAAGAGATTACAGAAGAAAGTTTGTGTGCAGAACATGATACATTCCACTACCTGCATTTACTAACTCCATCCATTTTAATATAATTGAAGTCTGTCAATGGTGTCACAATAAAATTCCGAGTGTTAATAATTATGTCTACATCAGTATTCTATGTGGTCTACTCTTTCCCAAACAGGTGGCAGTATCTGGAAATTGTACTGTCGTATGGTAAATTTAAGGAGATCTGCAGAGGAAGGACCAATGTATTCATAAGGTGCTTGATTCAATCCAGAAACCATAAAAAATTAAATTTTTTAGGGCTTCTGTCCCACAAAGTCCAGATTATTTTTGTTCTAAATTAAATTGGACTCAGGGAAAGGAAGAAAATGTCCCTGTAAAGATTAGACAGATATGGAATAATATTAAAAATTATCTGCTAAATGCTTTATGAAGTCTAATTTCATGATACATCTGCTGCTTAACTAAACAGAACTGTATTACGTTGCAAAGTGATGACAACTCAATCTGATAAGTTTCCTGGTGTCATTTCTCACAAACAACTTCATCCTTGTGGCAGGATGTAAAGGCTTTTAAAACAAAAGGGAATCAGCAAAACTTTATGCCATGGCAATCCCTTACCCATATATAGGGTAAAAAGGGAGACTCTGGGGATAACAGTTGAGGGAAAGAGGAGTGATACTATGACTTTAAGGAATCTGCATGAGAAGCTTAGAAATGCTGGGTAAGAAAAGCTCCCATACCTTCCAGTCAATCATTTTTCTCCCAAAAGTGAGATGAAATCTAGGGGAGGGTGGGAAAGGAAAACAGAGCACACTTTGGCATGAAGAATGGAGAAGAATTTTCAAACAGCATGCAGAGAGAGGGTGGTCCAAGGCACCCTTTGTAAGCTGTATCAACCCTGGAGGAGGCCATTATGTCTGCAAGACCTCTGCACTGAAGCAATTTTGTGTTTTGGCTGTCAAGGTCAGTTTGACAGTAACTAGACCAGGCAAACTTAAAGTGCCTGCTGGGAAAAAGTAGCTTGAGGCATACCTTTGCTAGAAAACTAATTTTCTTTCTCACAGACAACTCACACACCTAATCACAGTTTTCTCTGCAATATACTTTATTCAATTTGATGCATAATTGCAACTATTTGGAGGTTTGTACATTCTTGATAAGCAGCTGTGATGTTACCTAACTTCTAGCAAGACAATGACATGCTCAAAGCTGTGTTTGATCATGCAGCAGAGAGTCTGTGATGTGCATTGGTGCCATAAAAAAAAAGTAAGGCTTTCTTCTCACTGTGTTTGAACCCTTTGACTAAGTCACAGAATTACAGGTCACAGAAACAAATTCTGTAGGACAAAAGGTAAGGGACATCTTCCATTGTCACGATCAGGAAGCGATATTGTATAATACCAGTCATCAGCTCAACAAGTGTCATATGAATCAGAGAGGAATCAGATGTTTAAGGAGGCTTGGCCAAATTTGCTGCTGCTGGAAGTCTGATCTGGTGCTTGCCTTCTATCCAGATGGATGCCACCATTTGGCGCAAATCTATCCAGATGGATGCCACCATGTGTTTGCTCTGCCCCACGCTTTGAGCCAGCTGTGTGCAAATGGCAGTCCAGAAGCCACCTAACAACATTAGCTCTGACTGTGCCTGCAAGGGAAATGTGCGCTCAAGCCCAGGGCTAGGCTATCACCGGCAGTTACTGTTCTTCACACACAGAACATGTGAGAGCAACGGGTAGGGTGTGTTAGGTTGAAAGTACAAGGTCCTACGTCGGCTCCTCTAGACAATCTCATGTGCCACAAGTCATAATTTTTTTATAAGTATGGTTATCATGCAGCCCTCAAAGTGCTGCACAGTGCATTAGAGTGTTGAGGTTCTCTCCAGATAAAACGTATTCAGCAGTTGTGTGTTTACCAGAGAATGGTGCTTGGGCTTGATAATTTGTAATGCACAAGGAAATTTCTGCCTATGCATAATCAAGGGTTTTAAGCATTTCTATGCCTAAAGTTATTCCTTTAAAGTTATTAATTTAAAATGATAAATCATTCCATCTAAATCACTGAAAATGAATTGATACAACAGACTAGAGTAAGTGTAAAATAAAGTAAAATAAAAATCTCAAAGTTGCTAAATATGCCATTACATGAAGTCTTATACTTTGATATCTATAAATAATAGAGTGGAATTAACATAAAAATCTTAGCATAAACACAGGAGAATGAATTCTATGAGAAACAGGTGTGTAGAGAATGTAACTTTTTGACTACTTTTTGTACTCATTGGTTGTATCTAATAAAACAATAATTACACTCATTTTTTGAAAGCAAAACCGTCTTCATTTAGAAATACATTACAGAACAAGTAGTTTAAATTTTCAAACAATTACGTGAAGTGCTTTTATTGTTTTTCCAAAAGAACAAAAGCTGCAATAAAAACACCCACACAGAGAAACCAAGAGAAACTAATTCCTGCCCCAATTAATGCTTATGTTTCAGAAGAAAAAAAGTCTACATCTGCTACAAGTATTTCCACTGGCAGAGAAGCGAGCTGAAGGAGGTGGTTTCAATGACTATCAGCACTTGATTTTTAGAAACACATCTTGTTTTTGCTTGAATTTATCTAGTTTCAGATGTAGGTCACTGGGACATTTCACGGGGCGGGTCACACCAGTCTGTCACTGGTTTACCCAGGTGCAGATCAACTGCAATGGGGTGCTGAGGAGCCAAACTTGGCTCTGTAGGAAGCCAGCCAGAGCCCGATCCTTGGCTCAGACCACTGGTTTTAGTTGTTCTTTGATTTTTTTCCAACAGCTTTAGACTTCATTGGTATCCTAACATTTGCTCAGTCATCACTGGCTGTCCAAAGACCTCTAAAAAGAGAGTACAAGACCATATTCCTATTAAAATTCCTCATAAGTACTCCAAGAATTACAAACACTTCTGCATCATCACAGAGAATATTAGTTCCTTTAGCTGGACTCCTCCCCAAAATAGAACACAAATATGTAATAAACAATTCTGTCTTTTCCAAGGTAAAATTAAGTATTCAACCAATTGCTCCTAAAGTGGTCAGGTTGTCAGATAATTTAGATAATTAGAATTCCTTCTGGTCTTTCCAGGGTTTTTTTTTGCCTTTGCATTTTGCCTTTCCAGAGATGTTGCTAATTTTTACTATTGTAAAATTATCTTCCACAATGCTTTCAGATTACCCTTGGGGATTTTATCACTGTATTGTGGGTTTGGCATCTTGTCAAATGCACTTGAATGGCTCCTAATTGTTATTTTCAATGTTCTGTTTAAATCCTCTCTCCATCTGAAATTACTTATATTTGGATTTTGTGCATTTGGAAAACATTACTTGTAAACCACCAAGTGTGATTTTTCTTTGGTATGAATATTATGCACTTAGGTACTTGACACCAACTAATTATGCATCTTGAGTTTTCTTTAAAACTTTGGTCTAAGAGTGTTCAAGATCATTTGCTACAGAAAAGCAGACAAAAGCTTTAGGGTCCACCTTTAGAGTCCTTTCTGGGACTGAAGTTAAACAGCAGCACTTCTTTAGCTGGGAAATGTTTCAAAAATAGTGAGAGCAATGCTGATACCTAGTGGTAAAGAGTGAAATAGTCACAGGATGACGAGATGCATTCTAAATGATAAAGTTGATACTTTAAATGATAAAGTAAGAGCTTTTAGCAGAAAGATATAGCAAAGAGTGTGAATAATTATGTGTGCCGTGGTGACTGGCCAATTAGGACAACATGTCAGACAAAAAAAATTAAACTAAACTAAATATTTTAAAGCCAACAGATTTATTTAAAAAATAAATTCAGGTTTGTGAGATTTCCTCTCTAATTCTTTATTTTACACTATTTGAAAAATTAACCTCACAAAACTTGACCTTTGGGTTTAAGTAATGACAGATTGATACGTCTTGGAATATAAATGAACAAACGCTTAACTTATGACAGTCTTTTCCCACATCTGTTATTAAGTGGAGATCAAGTTTTGGACAAGAGAAAATTGAGCCTTGTGAGACAGCAGCACTGAAATATATATATACACTAGATGAAGGATAAACTTTGCAGCCTTTTTGTTCGGTGCTGTAGGAAGAAGTCAATTGGTGAATTATTCAGGACAAAGGTTCTTGCTAGCAAAATATTTCATTTTGTGTGTATGTTGAAAAAAAATGGAAAATCTCAACTGCCAGGAAATGTTGGTGAAAATAGATAAGGATACAAAAAAAAATCCTGAGTATGTAGCAATGGGTTTTGGGAAAAGGCCGAAGGGTGTTATTATGAAATTAAAATGGCTCTCTTCATGAGAAAAACTAGTGAGAAGCAGATGACTTGAAAAATTACTGACAAAAAGACATGCAAATATATATGACTTTCAGCAAGAGAAACTAGTAAGAATTTTTTTAAAAAAAGAAGGAATTCACTATGGAATGATGTATTTCTACTAGAAAAAGGAGAAAAAATTGCAAAATCAATTTTAAAATGTTCAAGTCTGAGGCTGAGTCTAAGGTTACTCTCAATTTCTTTGGAATAATAACAAAAAAGGACCTATGAGCCTACAAATTTACAGTCTTGTGACTACCAAGAGATCACAAAATCTCTCCTATTCCTTCATGAGACCTCTATGTACAAAAAATGTCATGGTGGAAAATTCAACAACCTGGCTTTTAGTCAGATGTATAAGGCTGCCTAAGGCTGGCTTTTCTAATTGAAGCTTTATAAAATTGGTACATCACTGTCTATTTGAAGCACAAACACACAGACAAGTGGAAATCTGAAAGAGACAAAAGTATAGAAAATCCTCACAGACAGCTTTCTTCTCACTTCCTTCAGAATAAATGATTTTTTTTCTAATCAGATGCTGTTCAAGGTTCATAACAAGACATTAAACAAGTTCCCCAAAGACAGTTCACCCTGGCAAGGGGCTTTTTGATCCCCTCCTGTAGCACTGTGGGCAATGTCTGAGTGGTAGCTGCCTTTTGAACGGTTTTCAACTCTTAGGCAGGTAACAGGGTACCAAATGAATCAGAAAAGGTCCAGGTCTCACATCAGTCAGTAAGAGTACCTCAACTAAAGTCCTTCAACAAATCCACAACAAAATCTGTCCAACATAAGGAAGTTTGGTGGGCTAGGAAGTATAAGAAGAAGATGAGATTTTGCAAGTGTATTATGGGTGTTTGAGGTTACCTCCACTGAAAATTCTGGAGGCAGGTTGTATTTACAGCTGTTGAGTTATCATTATTTCCCAATAACAACTCAACTTATGAAGCCACAAGCCCTTTTTATTCTATTCATGTCCTTGTAAGGCAATTGCAGCACGTGCCATAGTAGTTAGCATTGTTCATGTATGAAAAGTCGAGGCAAGTACAAAATGCAACATGAAAACGTTCATGCCAAGATCATATATTACATCAGATTTCTTTCAGCAGTAACAGTGGTTTCTGCTACTGATGTAAATAGCTAAATACACGATCTTTAGGATTTAATGAGGTCAAATTACCATACTGAAATGACTAATGGCTAAATCATGTGAGAAATGTATATGAACATGTATGGGTCAAAATCTGGGGAAGAAGTTTTCTCCTATTAAAGTATTAGTACATAACTGTGATTGTTAGAAGCGAGATGTACTAGAGTTTCCATTTCTGTTTACATGTACTTTCAGCAGCATTGTGACAATAGGGAAAAAACACAGAACAATAAATTATTTCCTTATAAAGTGCCATACCAATTCTAGGAGAAAAGTTGTCAGTTCAGCAATTATTTCTATTCCTGCTCCAATGATGTGATAATTTTCTCATCGGTAATCATTTTAAGAGGACCTCACAAAGAGATGTTATTTTTCTTCCCTGCCTAGGTCTACATCCATTAGCTGTCATGCAGCACCATCTCGTGGACATTTTCCCTCCTTACGATACCGGATTGTCTTGTTATGAAATAATTTGGTTACCAGGTGAATCACAGAATCTTAAGGGTTGGAAGGGACCTCGAAAGATCATCTAGTCATACCTCCCTACCAGAGCAGGACCACCTAGAGCAGGTCTCACAGGAACTTGTCCAGGTGAGTTTTAAATGTCTCCAGAGAGGGAGACTCAACAACCTGGGCAGCCTGCTCCAGTGCTGTCACCCTCACAATGAAGAAATTTTTCTTGTCTTTCTTGGAAGGTAGAGAAGAACTTGAAGAGATCTGTGTGAAATCAAGAGTTCTCTAATCTGAGTTGATACTAGTTACCAATGTATCTCTTGGGTCTTATTTTTTAATGTCCATTTACAATTTGCCTCAGTGTTTAAAATTCTTTAAGTAAAAGCTAACTTTTGTTCAGTTTCACAGTCTGGTTTCAAAATAATTAAGTGCCTTAAAATAATAGGACTTGCCTCTACAAAGAGGTACTAGCATGCAGAGTGGTATTTAAATACTTTTTACTGTTATAGAGGAAATGGAAATATCTCCATTTACAGTTTACAAGACATGCATCTCAAAGTTAGCAGAGCACTTTCCAGCAGGACACACATACATTCTCTAACATGGAAGCGTAGTCCCAGTCATGAACTTTTTTCCACTCTACTCCTTAAGAAACAGATATCATCTTTCTTCTGACACGGGAAATCTTTTCTGTAGTCTTGTCACCAGATGTCATCAGCTGCCTAATTAAAAATTGCAGCTTTGCGGCAAGAAACCACTCAACTGTTAGGAATTCTGCTCCTATTCAGACACAGTAAAAAGCCTCACCCCTACTATAGATTGTTTTGGAACTTAAAAAAGAATATATTTAGTGTGCACCAAATCTCTTTATGATCACTTTAATATTTCCACAACGTTAAGGAGAATAAACCTCAGATCGTCTAGAAGGGAATCTAATGGGACACATAGAATCAGAGAATGGTAGAGTTGGAAGGGACCTTTAGAGATTATCTAGTCCAATCCCACTGCAGAAGCAGGTCAACCTAGATCAGGTCGCACAGGAACATGTCCAGGCAGGTCTTGAAGTCCTCCAAGGAAGGAGACTCCACACACTCCCTGGGCAGCCTGTGCCAGGGCTCTGTCACCCTCACAGTACACTAGTTTATTGTTATGTTTAAGTAGAATTTTTTGTGTTCCAGCTTCATCCCATCACCCCTTGTCCTTTTGCTAGATACAATAGAAAAAAGGGATGCCCCAACCTCCTGACATCCACCATTCAGATATTTGTAAATGTTAATAAGATCTCCCCTCAGTCTCCTCTTCTCTAGACTAAACACCCTCAGTTCCTGCAGCCTTTCCTCATATGAAAAATGTTCCAGTCCCCTGATCTTCTTGGTGGCCCTGTGCTGGACTCTCTCCAGAAATTCTCTGTCCCTCTTGAGCTGGGGTGCCCAGAACTGGACAAAGGACTCCAGCTGAGGCCTCACCAGGGCAGAGTAGAGGGGGAGCAGAACCTCCCTCGACCTGCTGGACACATTCTTCTTGATGCATCCCAGGATGCCATTGGCCTTCTTGGCCACGAGGGCACATTTCTGGCTCATGTTTAGTTATTATCAATCAGGACTCACAGGTCTTTCTCTGCAGAGCTGCTCTGCAGCAGTTCAACCCCCAGCCTGTATTGGTGCATGGCAACATATCAGAAATGGTTACAAGTAGTAAAGCAGTAAAAGATTTAATCAACTTGCGTTAATGAGAAGAAATGTCAGGATTCCTCTGTTGGGAGTACTATACAAATCATCAAGGAAGATTTCAGCCCCAAACCCATGTTTCCAGGGGCTTGATTGCTCATCAGAGTTTTATTTCAAGGTCAAATAAGTCAGAAGTTCTTCCACCTCACTCTGCTACTGCTCACTCCTGCATCTACATCAGCCTCTTCTTCTGCTGGCAAAGGCAATTATGGAGCCAAACTGGTCTGCGGAGCTTACTGTTTCCTGATGGTATTGGATAATTTTAAACTTGGATTAAGTCCCCAGTTGAGTTTCCTGCACAGCCAACACAAACTCATGCTTGTACAAGGGAGATTGCAGAGACAAGACAAGCAATTCTCTCCACATGGATAACATACTAGTAACACACATGTCAACATAGGAAATTTGAACGGGATTAAATGGATCAGAAATGGCAGAAAATGAGCAACTGAGCATCCTTCTCTAGGTCTCTCCCAGTCTCCTTCATCACATATGCCAGAAAATCCCAAAGCTATTCAAAAAATGCAAGTTTCTGCTGCAAAATTTTACTCCTAATAGGAGATGCAAATTTTTCTTGTATTGCATGCATGAAACAAAATTATTATTTGATCAAATCTTTTGCCTTCAAATAAATTTACATAAACAAGTTCAATTAGAAATTGCTTCCAAAAATTCCTGGACTATTCCAATCTTCTTAAGAAAAAGGGGGAAATTTTATATTAAAAAAATACATAGAAAAATTCTAAAGGTAGGTTTCAACACATCAGTTTTCTAAATATAATGCTTCCTTCAGGCAGGGTTGACCGAGTTGCTGTAAAAAGTAAGGCCACATCACACTGGGGTTCTAACTACAGATATACATTAATAATGTGCTTAGATCTAAAAGCAAAACTGAACAGCAAGTGTGGTAATGGAACATTAAGCATTATGGATGGACATGATTTATGCTCCTCAACAGCCATGTTTCTATCTGAAGCTGCCAAAAGAAGACACAGAACATATTTTGGACTTCAAGAAGCCTGAAAGGTTAGACACATAAGAAAGACAAGCTGGATTAAGAAAAAGGAAAATCACCAGGAATCAGTTCTTGAAAAATGTTCTGAATGGTGTCACACTTTCAGAGATTACACAAGTCTTTTTTATTTACAGTATATGCTATAGGATATAAAAGCATCCTAAAGACTTGCTGGTGCAATTCTCTATGTGAAACGGGCTGCCGGGATATATTAATTAATTTTAATGTTGTTGTTCAGGGATGGTGACACTGTAAAATCGTAAGGTCAGCTCTCTAGCTGTATTTAGACACCCGATGATGTATATGGGTACTTCACATAATTTTCAAATGCATATTTAAACCCCAAGCACTTTCACAAACTTTGCTCCTAGGCTTGTGTGTCAAAATCCCTTGTGACGCTCAGATTACTCCAGCTAGGTCACATTTATCCATGCCCAGGGACCCACTCAAGGAACCTCAAGAATCCTGTGGAACTGGACTTATTTTTGCAACAGCTACACTGATTCTTCTCCACTATATCATATTTACCCATGAACCTGTCCATTGTCTTACATTTTCTTCCAAAAAAACATATTTTTAGGATTTCTACATATTCTACACATAAGTATTGACTTCTGTAATGTGTTATTCATTTTTTTATTATAAGCTAATTTTGACTGTAAGATCATCAATTCAGTGTTTGTCTCATAGAATAATCAGTGCTTAACAACTAACAAATACAAATAATGTAGCATGAGAAATCACTGCATATGTCCTTTAAGTTAATTTTCTGTCTTTTAACTTCTATTGGATTAAAAAAACATCCAGAAAGACTTAAATGACTTTTGACGATGTAGGCAGAACTGAAGCTACTCAATTTTACTGAAGATTAGAGAGATATATAGTATTAAAAGCCTTGTTAAAGATTACAGCATAATGCCAGGATTAAAATTTAGAAGTTCCTGAATGTCCTGTCCCATTTCAATGTTTTACTAATTTTTCTTCCTTATTTCATTCATGATCACTGTTCTCTATATGTTTTTACCTTTAGAACAAAATTACACTGAGGTCTGACTGACCTCACACAATAAAATGGACACATAATTCCATTTCCCTTTACAATTTTCACAAAATACACCTGAGAGAAATGGCTTACACACAAGATTTCAGTTTTGTTTTGCAAGGATGCTGCAATGAAAATGTGACTCAGTTTGGTCTTTGCTGGTGAAAGCATGAGTGCAGTGATTGACTCTCAAATCAAAAGAGGAAGTGTTTCAAACAGGAGGGTGCATCCATCCTGGTCAGGAGACCACTCTACATTGAGGAGCTAGTGATTCACTTGATAACTAGGAGCTGAGTCGGCAGTTAACATGCTGTATATCAAGCATGGCCTTCAGTTGCCTTATTGAAACACTGGAGCCCATGAGCACCTCCCACTCCTACCATGCCACCTGCATGATCCTGCAGGTACAGAAAAAAGTACTGTACTTTCTGTACTTCTTAAAAGTACAGAAAGTTCTCACTTGAATATTCTTTATGAATATAGTTATTTTCTTCTAAGAAAAGTATATAATAGTTCAACTATCTAGAAGGGAAGAACGTCTCTCCATGGAGGGGATCTACGCAGTATGGTGTGGGAAAATCCATTTGGAGTCTGTGTGATGCAGAATCTGAAGAAGATTTACACACTGTCTCTACTCCTCTTTTTATTCTGTTATATTAAACAGATATTTCATTAAGTCATTTGTTGTCAAGCATTTCTTATTGAAGACAGAAAAAATGGTGCACTATCTCTTTCTCACCTCCTCATCTCTACTGTAGGTGAGGAAAGGATTGACACATGAGTTTGCACTGATTTAAGTAAAATTATAAGTGAAGATAAAATTTTGATTTCAACTTTTTCCAGGAATTCTTTAACTCAAAATTTACCTCTAAATCTGTTATCCAAGACATTGCACCTTTCACTGATCATTTCTGTCATCTAATGAAAGCAACAATCGGCTACTTAGAATCATAGAATTGCCTGGAAAAGTACTGTTAAAAAAATACTGAAACGTATGCTAGAGATGTGAGGTACTATGAAGCACAGAAAATTGTAATTGAAAATTCTTGGGGCACATATCACTGAATCACAGAATCTTAAGGGTTGGAAGGGACCTCAAAAGATCATCTAGTCCAACCCCCCTGCCAGAGCAGGGTCACCTAGAGTAAGTCACACAGGAACGCATCCAGATGTGTTTTGAACCTGGAAACTGCTGCTCAATAATCTCATGGAATCATAAATAAAGCCTCATTTTGCCTTCTGACTCAACTTCACATGTTTTGAAAGACCCCCTCAAGCTCTTCGCAATTGGTTTGCTTCTCCAATTATGAACTTCTTCAAAGACGACCTAGCCTAGAGGTGAAAGCACTGCACTGAGTAATTAAAGAACAAAAACTGAGAAACAAAGCCTTAATTTGAAGAGCAAGCAGAAGCTCCACGTTTACCTCTGCCAGGGGCAGCCAGTGTGCCTGGCAGCAGGGCATGCCTTTAGTAAGACAGAACCTTTACGTTAAAAATGTGCCATCAGTTCTATTAGGGAAAGTATCAATAATTAAAGTTAATGCTTGGAAACTGGCATCAGCTACGGGCATTATGACTCAACCTCTTGCAGATCCATTCATTACATTCAACTACAAAAGCTAGAAGTCATAAAAAATGTATGAATACATTCTTTAAGTATTAACACGCTACTTCTTTAAATGTTTGTTCTGACCCAGGTGACACTACCCTGACTTTCTCTGCAGCTTCTTTTCACTTAAGTGACCTTAGATTATTGTAGCAGTCTCTCAGGATTAAACAAATTCCTGTATTATTGAAGGTTCCTACTTTGTAAGAGAGAAAATGCTCTCTGGCATCCTCTCTTCAAACTCATTATGAAATGTTAAATTTCACAGCAACGTTTATAACTTAAATGTAAGTATTTTGAGCTAGCTATGCCACTTGCTAAATTCCCTTCTGGGCTGGGAAAAATAAGTAAAAGTTGCCTAATAATTATAGAAGAGACTGCTGTGTTGTGTCTTCAAACCCCACTAGGTAAAACGGGTACACACAGTTCTACAGCCCATCTTTTCATCAAAGATGGTCACACTCAAGGGTTTTTTTTTCAAAATACTATAGAATCGTAGAATGGTAGAGTTGGAAGGGACCTTTAGAGATCATCTAGTTCAATCCCCCTGCAGAAACAGGTTCACCTAGATCAGGTCACGTAGGAATGCATCCAGATGGGTCTTGAAGACGTCCAAGGAAGGAGACTCCACATCTCCCTGGGCACCTTCACCTGAACAGTGAAATAGTCTTTCTTGTGTTTAAATGGAACTTTTTGTGTTTCAGCTTCATCACATCACCCCTATTCCTGCTGCTAGGTACCACTGAAAAAAGTGATGCCCCAACCTCCTGACACTCACCATTTAGATATTTGTGAATATCTTATTAACATCTTATCTGGACTAAACAGCTCCAGTTCCTGCAGTCTTTCCTCATAAGGAAGATGCTCCAGTCCCCTGATCATCTTGGTGGCCTTACTGTCCAGCTTGAGCTGAGGAGACCAGAACTGGACACAGGACTCCAGATGAGGCCTCAACAGTTCGGGGTGGGGGGGCGGGCAGGGAATGGGGCATGTGGTCAGTCTCTCACAGATGGGCTCTGCTGCTTCTCTCTTCTCAGATGAGAATGACTCCTGGCATTCTTCCCCTCCTCCAATATGGGATCCTTCCCCCAGGATACAGTCCTTAACGAACTTCTCTGGTGTGGATTCTTCCCAGCATCTGCAGCTTCTGCCAATACAGGGTCCCTCACACAGGACACGACCTCTTCTGACCATAGTCTTAATGAACTTCTTTGACATGGGTTCTTCCCAACAGCTACCACTTCAGTGAATATGGTGTCCCTCACACAGGACATGGCTTCCCGTAAGCATAGCTGCTGCTCCTGGCATGGGGTCTTTAATGAAGTGAGTTACTGCCCCTTATGCAGGGCCTTTAATGTAGTGCAAACAAATCTCAGCTTCACCAGTGCTCTCCACAGGATTCAAGGGGGTCTCTGGTCCAGCACACCTCCTCATCTCTTCCCTCACTGACCTTCGGGTCCACATGATTGCTTCTCTCTCTCTTCCAACTCCTTGCACTGCCACTAGCCAGGAAAGGAGGAAGAACAAGAAGAAGAAAGAACAGTAACAACCCTCCACTTCTGGCTTCTTCTTAAAAAGTCACAACAGAGGTGTCTAATTGGCTCAGGTCCAGAAGTGGATCTAGTTCAGAGCTGGGGAGAGTTTTGAGCAACTTCTTACAGGAGCCATCTTTACAGCCCCCTCTCCAGTATCAGAAACGGCTTCATGTCAAACCATGCTATTGGGTTTTAAATTTCTAGATTGTATTCATGTATTCAAGTTTGGTTTTACAGTGATTTATGTCAACATTCCTCATTGATAGGTTATTTTTTGAGGGTTTTTTCCTCCCCAGTAGGGATCAGTTGGAGTTTATAAATGCACAGATTCAAGAATTATCAGGATAATTTTCTACTTCATTCTACACTTTTCTTTACAGAAGAGTCAGTAGCATTTTGCAGATGAAAGAAGAGCCAGATGTTTCAAACGAAGAGGGCTTGAATCTTGCTGTTTCTGGTTCTGCATACAAATATTGAGAAATTGCAAACTGCTTTCTCACTCTTTTTCAGAGAGGTTATCTTTTTTTTTTTAAGAACAACAAAGCACAAAACAGATTACTTATCATCTGGGTAAAAACTGACTTAAATAGTCACAGCTGTATTATATTACTTAATTTAAGCTGAAAAGAGAAATGTGGACATGATAGGATATAAATGTCTTGACTTAGAAGGCATGTAGTGAAAATTTCACTTTTGAAAATCATTGTTGTGTCCAAATACTGCTACCAAGTTTCAAAAAGACCCAGTTCCTCAGCTCACATACTGCTCTTGTCCTAGGTTTTATGGATCACCCATATCTTACACATCTCGAGTGCAGACGACCATTATTGGCCAGTGGCCATTATCCTAACAGCTAAACCCTATAGCATCTTTTTGCTATGCCTTAGTACATCCATGAATCAATCACTGCCTGATACTCCAGTAAGCATCATGGTAAATTTTTTTTTTCAAGTAGGCATCCAATGGTTTGGATTTTTAAATTCCATTTACACCCTTCTTTGCAAAATTCTGGGGCTGAATTGTGTGATGTTTTGAGAAAAGCTTGCCAGATCCGCAAAACATTGAACTCACTTCCCACTGAAATTAGTGATGGTTGAAAAATACTGAGCACATCCCTCCCTCAGAGTCAGGCCTAGAAAGCAGCACAGGGGGAATTCCTTCTCCGCAAAACAAGCAGCTGAGAATGTAACCAAAATGGCTTATAATGACTTAACAATTCCTAGAATGACTTAACAATTCACTTCTGGTAAGAGCAGAAGAATCTTGCATCAGGGTTAATTTTGACAAAGGCAAATGTAGTAATGTGTTGTCTAACTCACAGCTCCTTGATGGAAACAACATTACCGCAGCATTTCCAGCAAGTGGGGAACCACATAAAGTGTGGTCATGGCCAGAAAAGTGGCTCTGTAGGAATGACGCCTTCATATCACACAGTACTGATCTTACGTTTTGGTGTCAGCTGCTACATGGCATTTGTTTATCTTATCAGTAAAAATGCAAAGGCACCGTGTTTTGACATGGAATTAATCCAGTTATTAAAGAATGTAAAAGATTCTTTTTTGAGTCAACCTGTTCATATTCTATAATAAATTCCAAACACGTATCTTTCCCCATAAGGCATGTATGTCTGTGAGACACATAGCTAGATATTTATCGTAATTATAATTGATGTAACTTCGTTTGGAACAGTTATAGCAGCAGCAGAAGTATTTTTGTATGCATATTTGCATGAGAACTTTCAAGACTAATAGCAAACAATAATACATTTTCATTCAGAAACTAAACTGAATGCTGATGTTTCTTATCAACACCAAAACTGAACAGCTAGGATTACTTACATAATCTATTATCTAGTTACTAATCTAAACAGTAGGTAAGTAACACCAATTCCATGTAAAGGTGATAGTGTGGCCCAGAAATGGCTTTACAACTGAAATTAAGCAGATGAGAGTTACAAATTCCATGTTTGTACTATGTCTTTAAAACAGAACTACATTTTAATTCAGCATGATAGAGTTGTATTTTAATGAATCTCATAAGACGGTTATGAATTTTTTTGACCGAGTTCATAAAGAATTCACGTCAGCAATCTACACAGCTGATTAATAAACTGTTACAACATTTACTGTAGTAATTGTTAATTCAATTTAATGATACTGTATATCTTACTACATTTAGTAAGCAGAAGGAATTATTAGCCAATTAAAGGTACAGAAGATTGGCATTTCCATTAGAGAGAGACACTGTCTGAGCTTCATGCAACTAGCTATGGGAGAATCCAGAGCCCAAGCAAGGCATGTAATTTCTTTAGCAAAACATTTGCAGCTAAAATAGTATTAGAAAATATCCTATTTCAGCCCCAAAGTGATTTCATGCTTGGTTTAAAATCCCTTTAGAGGACTGCCTTACACAGAGTGACTGCTTTGGCCAGGATTAAAAAGGCTACCTTTGGGATTTTTGCTGAAAACAGTGTTAACAGCACAGTGACGTTTTAGTTATTGCTGAACAGCATTTGCACAGCACCAAGATTTTCCTGCTTCTCACCCTGCACTGCCAGCAAGTAGACTAGAGGGGTACAAGAAGCTGGGAGGGAGCATTGCCAGGACAGCTGAATCATTTAAAGGACTTTAAGGATCAGTACTTTGGCACCTAGAATCAAAAAATATATGGCACTTCTGGGTATCACCCCACAGGGCAGAATATCCTGACACTATCATGATGTGGTCATTACCACAACTCCAACACCAAATTAGTCACCCATATTGACAGTTTTGTCTTATACCTTATTAAAAAAAACCTGCAGTGAGAGTTGTTCTAAAATCCTTCCTGGGATCAAGTTCTTGGCTTCACTATCTTTATAATGAGTTTTTGAGATCTAATGAAAATCTTGTCACACATTCAACTTTGTCCATTGCAGATATGACATGAAGAACATCCTCCTCTTCACAGAAAGCTACTATACACTGATAGATTTATTTAGTCTATGGGAGAAAAAAAAATGAGAAGGTGAAGCAAATTTGCTCCTCAATAATCTGATTTTCTAAATCTCTGATAATTTTGCAGGTCCTGGAATTTCTTCCTTCCTGATAATTTAAATGTAGATACCAAACTAGATTGGTACTCTAGTTGTGTCTTCAGGATTTGAGGAAAAGGTGTTCTTAAGGTTGAATGTGAACCAGCAATGTGCCCTTGCCACAAAGAAAGCAAAGCATATCCTGGGCTGTGTTAAAAGTATTGCCAGTAGGTCCAGAGAAGTGATCCTTCCCTTCCGCTCAGCACTGGTGAGAACACATCCTGTGTCCAGTTCTGAGAGCCTTAGTACAAAAGAGATATGGACCTACTGGAGAGAGCCCAGTGAAGGACTATGAAGGTGATTAAGAGAATAGAACATGATTTCCTATGAGGAAAGGGTTAGAGAGCTGCAACTGTTTAGCCCTGAGTGGACAAGGCTCAAAGGCCTTGATTTTATCATCATGTATAAATACTTGAAGGGAAGGTACAAATAGGACAGACAGGCTCTTTTTGGTGGTACCCAGTGACAGAATCACAGGCAGTGAGCACAACTGAAACATGAGAGATTCCCTCTGAACATCAGGAAACGCTTTGTCACTGGGAGAGTGACTGAGCACTGGCACAGGTTGCACAGAAGTTTGTGGGGTCTCCATCCTTGGAGATATGAAGAACTCATGACATATCCTGGGCAATAGGCTATCAGTGTCCCTGCTTGAGCAGTGATGTTTGACAAGACGACCTCCAGAGGTGTCTTCTGGCTTCAACTGTTCTGTGATAAAAATCTTTATATAAATTTTATTTCATAAGGACCTAGTACAGAAGAAATCAAATTTGATCTTTGCCTGAATATTACAGAATTTTCATTGCAATTAGTCTCAGCTGTTACTGGACAATGCTGACCATTGTATAGCAAAATATTTTAAAAGGGGAGTTTACAGCAAATGCCACTGCTGTGAGATCTCCACTGTTAAATATATCTGTTGACTGTAATAGCCATTGCTAGAATAGTCAAGAAGTTTGTCCATGCTTTTTATTTCTGTGCCAGTGTTTATCCATGCAAGAGGTGAAAAAAGAATTTACAAGAACAACCCCTATACTGGATTTCCAAATCCCAAGGGCTGAGAAAGCTTTTAAACTTCTTTTCTGTATTCCATTACCTAGTTTACCTTAAGTAAACAAACTCTGTAAGAGTTGAGGCTTAAATCTCTTTCTTTAAAAAACAAAAAACCACAAGCCCCACTGGTTCTGTGATATTAATAATGCATAAAAATGTACACAGACATCTACCACGTGAATGGGAAACATTCTCTCTATTTTGGAGGGTATTTTCACCATCAAAATATGTATAAGGACCAAAGAAAAGCAGGAGAAACACCCCTTTAAAATGGCTAGACTACTGCTGTCTAACAATGGAGGTATTAACATCTGCAAATGCAAAAATAAAGTTATTGTTAAAAATTCTGGTTTTCTCCAGGCCCCTTCAACTTTTAAAACATATCTGTCACCATAACAGGAGTTGCAAAGGAGATACAGGGCTTAGCAGTTCTGGAAGATAGTCACTGTCCCTAAATGGACCACTCAAAACATTGATGCCTTTTAGACCCAAAAGAACTGGGTAGCAGATGGAGACGTTGAGGAGAGCAGTTTGGTCCTGGACATGTTTAGTGTAAACCAGAGATCTACAGATATGAAATCACATCTATCTTCCAAATGTAAAAACACCTAGTTTGTCCTTTGTGGAAAGGGACTTACAGTTTTATGTGGGCCAATATCTGGCTTTTGAGCTATTTGGCTCAAACTAACCAAGGCAGATTCCCACTGGGAGCTACAGTATTACAAGACAGGTGAAAGATCATGTTGGCCTGGAAGAGATGAGCCACTAGGCATTTTCAGTGTTAATTGTGGTGCACTACTCAAGACTAGATGCTTACTCACCCTCTTCATCTGCAAAGTACCTGTGCAAGTACCATCATCATGTTGATTGGCTTCTCCCTTATTACTCAGTCTTCCAAAGTATATGAGAAATTTCTTTCTGTGGCTGAACACACAAAGATTCTGGCATTCAAGTGATGGAATCAGAAATGTAGTCCACCTTTGAAACAGCTGATACCAAAGAAGTGAATTATCAAAACTATGATCCTTTGTCTCATGACACAGGATGCTCTCCTGTGTTCACTCCTATGACATAATGAACTGAGGTGATTCTCATCCTCTGCTCTTCGGAGCAGCTCTGTCTCAAAGAGCTTTTTCAAATCAGAAATTAATACAACGCTTTGAATCTTGGAGTAAAACACTGGAAATTTTCTTCTGTATTAATAAGTATGAAATTGTCCAAAATCCAAAGTCACTGATAAAAAAAGAAAAAAGAGGAGGAAGGAAAAAGACAGTTTGCTTGCTTTGTGTCTCAAGGTGTCCACAAGATTTCCATGATCTCTTCTGGGTTTTCCTTAAGCTCTTCTGCTCTCTGGATGCAGCTTACCTTCCTGTTTCTGCATCTACTTGTTTCTTTCCTTCCTATACATATTCACAGACACATACAAGCTAACAGCACTGAAAAATGTGAATTCTACTGCTAAGTAAGATGAAGAGTGAAAACAGAAGAAACATTGATACATTGAGAGGCTATATGAACCATTACTTTGTAGAAATACTATAAAGTCTACCACTGACAAAAAAACCTAAAATCTTTGTATGAGATACTAACTTTTTGTGCCTATAAATGCTCATTCAGACACACAAAGTTCACCCTACCTACACCTTTGGTTCATTGTCTTAGCTAGCAGTTGATTATCCTTCTTAGTGAAGAAAAGTCAGTGGGTTAATTATGTTCCCTCTCTATGCTTTTCTCTACAATATTTACATCCAGAACAACAACTTTTATGCATTATTTCTTTAATGGAGTATTCTGCAACACAGGAGATTATTACATACCATCTACTACTTGAACAGTTTTTGGAAGAACAAGCAGCTAGATTTCAATGTTTTGGCTAAGTTCTTTAAAAAAAAAAACCAAACCACAAAACCATGACCATTATGAACCAATACACATTGCTAAAACACATATAATGTTGTCTTTGACGTTTTCAAATTGAGTTGCATTATTGTAGCGTAGCTTGTCCATTATTTGGAGTTTGATTTATCTCTGCAAATATTAAACATTGACTTTTATTTGCTTAGTATTGACAAAAGAGTCTGATTAAAAACACTTAACTTTTTATACCCATCTAGAACCAGTATTTGATTCCATTAAATAATTCTGTGAAGCCTCTCGTCACTTTCCTGTTTATGTCATTAAACACACCAGTAACCAAAAGCACTTCTGCTCTACCACTGAAGACCACAAAGTATCCTACAGATACACTGATATGTTCTAATAGGGCCAGTAAGTTCCCTCATTTCTCCGTTCTCAACAGAGACAAATCAAGTTTCCTACTTCAAAGTTCCCTACAGAGAATGTAATCAATTAACTCCAGTACCTGGCACAACATGATATAAAGCCTACTGCTTTCAGCAGAACAGGAATACACTGGGTAAATAGCATTAGAAAACTACTTAGAGAGACTTCAAACCTCAGGGACTCCTCCTTTGAACGAAGATCAGGTCACTTAAAAGTGCCTTTGGTAAATACTTTAGAAATAGAAAAAGAATCTTAGAATGGGCAATAAAAATGTTCCTTATTTGTGATCTTAAAAAGAAAAATAAAAACATGTTTGGCTTAATCACTAAAAATACCTCTATATCAGATTGTAGTGCAGTTGGCATACAAATTACAGCTTATCTACTATAACATTAGTTATTTATATACTATCTCATTCTGTCATGGGAAAAATTCAAAACTTATTCTCCATGCACAAAGCCTACCCTAGCTTGCCATTTCTTCCTGTAGAAGGAGTTCTTTCTACAGGTCAAGAAAAAAATGTTACTGTCCCAGGGGTAGTAATGTTGTCTCCATGAGTTTTCCCATTTACCAATCTAATATAATCATCACACAGTAGTCATCATTAATCAGTTATCATCAATGTACACTCATGTGTACAAAAGTGCAGATTTTACTGTTTTGACACTATAAATATTATTCAAGTCTCAATAAAATGGATAGCAATTAATTGCCAAAGCACTGACTTTCTGTCTCTGCCTTTTATCATGGATTGACATGACAGCTGTTTCTGGTAAGGGGGAAGAGGCTGTAAAGATGGCTCTTGTAAGAACTTGCTCGAAATTCTCCCCAGCTCTGAGCCAGACCCACTTCTGAGGCTGAATTAGATCCCTTCACAACCACTTTTTAGACAGAAGCTGGAAGAGGAGTGTTCTTACTGTTTCTTCTTTCCTCTGTCCCTTCTTTTTTTTCCCGGTTGGTGGTGGTGCAAGAAGTGGGAAGAGAGAGAGAAACAACCATGCGGACTCCAAGGTCAGTGAGGGAAGAGAGGGGAAGGTGTGCTCCCCTGAATCCTGTGGAGAGCACTGGTGAAGCTGAGATTTGTTTGCATTTTACTAAAGATGCCGCATCAGGGATGGAGACTCATTTTGCTAAAGACCTTGCATCAGTGGCAGTTATTCACTTCATTAAAGACCCCAAGCAAGGGGCAGTGACTATGGCCAGAGGAGGCCATGTCCCATGGGAGGGACCCAATATTCACAGAAGCTGTAACTGTGGGGAAGAACCCACACCAAAGAAGTTCATTAAAATTATGCCCAGAAGAGGCCATGTCCCAAGGGAAGGGCCTTGTATTGGCAGAAGCTGCAACTGTAGGGAAGAATCCAAGCCAGAGATATTCACTAAGGACTGGGTCCTGTGTGAGGACCCTGTATTGGCAGAAGCTGGAGCTGTTGGGAAGAATCCACACCAGAGAAGTTCATTAAGGACTGTGTCCCATGGGAGGGACCCAGTATCAGAGCAGGGGAAGAATGCCAGAACTCGTCCTCCTCTGAGAAGGAAGAAGCGGCAGAGCCCATCTGTGAGAGACTGACCACATCCCCCATTCCCTGCCCTTCTCCGGGCCATTGAGGGCCCCCATGGGAGAGCTTCTCTCACATTTGAAATGAAAGGGGACCAAGTTGCACCAGCTGTTGCTATTCTCACTTCACTTCTATCTGGCCTACAATCTGCTCTCTCCCGCCAAAGTGCATGCAGGACTAAGCTATCTCACGACGTTCTGATAGAAAGACAGGTAAGAGGTTTCCAACCTTCATGTTAGCTAAGCAGAGGAACAAGACATGATACCAGCCATGTCTACCTCTTGGAAGAAGAAAGTGGAGCAAGGTTCAGCCTTTCCCAGGTCTGAGGAAGAAAATGGAGGGGGTGCTACTATGGGAACGAAGAAGTTTGTAAGTACAGGTCACCGGTGAGAAATGCTGATGGTAAAGTCAGAAGAGTGTTTGTGGGTCCAGAGGCCTAAATGCTCCCTAGAGCAACCTACCACTAACACTCCAAGAGCTGAGATGGAAATTAACTCATTAGTGTGAGGTAAGCCATGAGACTTTACCTCATTAACACATTAGCCAAATTAAGAAGTGTTTGGTAGACTAGAACACTGATTATACTATCAGTTCTGTGAAGTGATAAAAATAAATAGTTTGCAAAAATTTTAAACTGGAAGCATTACAGAAGCAGTATCTAGTTTATCAGTCACCTTCTCAAGGAATGAGAGAGCCATTGCTGCAGTCTCTTAAAGGAGTTGATCTTTGGCAACATGTGACAAACACTGTAGACGGAGACTCGTGCTTACATAAAGTTCTATTCTATTAGTGCAACTAAACAACAACTTATTCACTCTAAAAAGCTCATTTATTTTGTATCCACTAAAAAAATTGAATCTAAATTTCTTTGCTCATTATTGTATATGAGGATTACTCCACGTACATAGAGATAATAAAACTGAAAGTGCAGAAAAACATCTTGCCTCTACCTCCTTCTTGTCCTGCTTATTTGTGAGAAAAAACTCTATAATCCTATCGAGATTGCTTTTGAACTACTTTGAAAGTCTAAATAAACCCTCATGTATTAATAAATAAATCTTCTATCTTGAATATTCATTGCCCTAGTATCAAAGAATTGTTTTCATGCATCCCTAATTAGCTTATTTCACCCTGTTCTTTCTCTTTTCCCTCTGCAGAATGCCTTCCCCTGTAAAATAACAGCAAAGTCTCAACCCAAATTGATGCTTCAATATGAAAAATAGTCACAGCTCTCCCAATGTACCAGCATATTTTAGAACTCTAGTGTTTATGCCTGACAATTTATATTGACAGGCCAAATTTCCCCAGAGTATACACATTGCCAGGGTTTGATAGTGTCATTTGCTCTTCTTTCATACCAGAGCGAAGACTGCCAAGTGCAGGTCCCTCAAGATCAGGAAACTGATATCAGCTAGGTTAGCACTCTTACACTCAAGGCAGGAATGACAGCTTGAAGAATAAACTGTCAGAACCATCAATAATGTTGCACACTCCAAGCAAATGTTCTTTCTTCTTCTAAATGACATTTGCATAAATGCCACGGTTATGTATACAGGGCACCAAGATTACTGGATTAATTATTTATCAGCAGAAATCTATTTTACTTACCTGCCTGCAGTCTTGCTGGCTTCTTTGCTTGAAGCAGCTATTCAGTAAATACTTAAGCTTTTCGAATTCTGCATTCTAGAACACGGGAAATATGCAAATATTGGTCTCTGCAATTATGTGGATTGTATCCCATCTTTTCCCATGGAAGTTTAACATGTTTAAATTATAAAAGTTTCTACATTAGCCATGGGGAAACATCTGAGATATGAATTTACTTCTCTTCATAAAAAATACTGAAGTAATCTTAATCTATACAATAGATTTTTTATAAAATACAGTTATGTACAGGTTGTGAAATGCTTAACAGAAAATAGTTTTATTTGAATGCTTTCTACTACAGTCAGTCAATAGCTACCACCTTCCATTTTGAGTTTCAGTTCTGTACAGTAGCCAACTTGCTACCTGATTGGTTCACTATAGAGTCCATATCTGAAAGGTGTTGAGCTTCCTAGTCTAATTTATTTTCTTAATGCTGCTTCAAGAACATAGCAAAAGTTGTAAAGAATGCATTGCAATCTGCCCAGTCAAATCATTACATCCAGACAAATTTCCTATAAGTGGAGCAGTCTGTACACCCATGAAGGAGCACACACAGGCACACTACAGCAAAGTTGAGGATTGAATGGGTAAACTGAAGACTAAACCTCCACAAGCAGACAACATCCTGACAACACTGATATTGCATACCAAAAAAAAAAAAAAGTAGGAATTGTAGTATTTAATGGGACAAAGAGTAATAGAGGTGAAACAACTTGTTAGGAAAAAAAAAAACACATGCTTTGCAGAGCTAAGTTGTGGTTGTACATGTATTAAACTATCCCAGAGAGCTGACAATCACACTGATACATTGCCTAGCTAATGGAATACATACGGATTTCCAAGAGATTTCTACAAGCTCTCACTAAAGTCTCCAGGTCCTTCAGGGATCTGCATTGGGACCTAAACCGTCCAAGATATGGACAAGAAAACTGGGGGAAAAAAAAAAAAAAAAAAAAAAGAGTAAATACTGATGTAGCAAGTTTTACTGGGAATACATTTTTGGTCAAGTCTAGAGATGACAGTGAGTTACAAATAGGTGGCATTTTCATAGAATCATAGAATTGATTCAGCTGGAAGAGACCTTTAAGATCATCAAGTCCAGCCTTTGTCCCAGCCCTATCAACCACTAGACCATTTCCCTAAGTGCAACATCCAACTGTCTCTTAAATACCTCCAGGGACAGTGACTCCATCACCTCCCTGGGCAGCCCATTCCAATGCCTGACAACTCTTTCAGTAAAGAAATTCCTCCTCATATCCAGCCTGAATCTCCCCTGGCACAACTTGATGCTGTTTCCTCTTGTTATGTTGCTTGTTACTAAGGAGAGCAGACAAACCTCTGCCTCACTACAACTTCTATTCAGTGAGCAACAAATAGGTGACATTTTGATGGGCTGCTGCGTCCAGATGAGAGATCCTCTCCAAATGTAGAATAGAAAAAAAACTTCAGGCAAATGTAGCAAGACCGATCAGAGATGCAAGGAGAGTGTAAGCAGGTTATGGTCTTTCACAAATTAAATGAGTAAGCCTGTAAGATCACAAATAGTTTGGAGATAGAAAATAACCATGCACTATTTCTTACTACACAAGCACCAGGAAACATCCAAAGTTATTATCAGGTAGCCAGTTTAAAATGAACAAAAGAGAATACTTTTATATCCAACATGTTAACTGAATTGTGATTCGCACTGCCACAGGATGCTAAGGAGGACAAAAGTATAAATCACTTAAAAATTACAGTAGACCATATCATAGAAGATATGGTTACTAAACATAATGAACTGAACACAGCCTCAGGCTTAGAAAGTTCCCAGACAGTGGGATGGGGAAAGTGCCAGGATCCAGATGAGTTTAGGAAAGTCCACTCTGCATGGTCTGATATTCTAGATTGGAGTCAAGGCAGATATTGAGAAGCAGAGGAAATCTCCCTTTTAGCCTAATATGACTGGTTTATTTTCTTGATATCAGAGCTGTTCTTGCTATGTATTCTTACCATGGAGAAAACACACAAAAACCAGGTTACCTGTAAAATAGTCACTGGTTTTGAATAATACATCTCTTCCAACATGAAACAGCCTAAGTTGCATATTGCCCGCTACACTACTGTACTCCTGCCAGTGTATCTAGGAAAGAAAAGGTGTACAAAAAGTTACTACTTGAATGAAATAAAAATGAGAATGTGAAAACATCTCTGCAGACACCAAGGTCAGTGGAGAAGGAGGGGGAGGAGGGTGCTTACGCCCTGAAAGGAAGACTCCCCTGTGACCTGTGATGAGGACCATGGTGAGGCAGCTGTGCCCCTGCAGCCCATGGAGGACCCCATACTGGAGTGGGTAGATGCCAAAGGAGGCTGTGACTCTGTGAGAAGCCCACTCTGGCAGGGCCCAGCCCACCTGGGAGCCTGTAGGGAGAGAGGAGCCCATGCCAGAGCAGGTTTGCTGTCAGGACTTGTTGTCCTATAAGGGACCTACACTGGAGTAGTTTGTTCCTGAAGGATTGTTCTCCTGGTGGATGACCCACCTTGGGACAGTTTGTGACAGTTCGTGAAGAACTGCAGCCTATGGAAAGAACCTATGTTGAAGTACGTGGAGGACTATCTCCTGTTCATAGAAGACAATGTGGGAGGGACCTCACAGTTTATCAGTGGAAAATGTGAGGAGGCCTCCCCCAGAGAAGCAGCAGCAGCAAAGTCCATCTGTAATGAACTGATCGTAATCTGCATTCCCCATCCCCTGAGCTGCTGGGAGGGAAAGGAAGGAGAGTCCTGAGAGGAGGGAGGGGTAGGGAGAGATGTTTTAAGATTTAGGGGTTTTTTTTTTCTCTTTTCCTGCTCTGTTTTGATTGTTCATTAATTCATTTTACAGGTGTTATTCTACATTACAAGCTTTAGGCAACAAACAAGAGGGACAATAACAATATTTAAGATCTGAATTCGAAGACGTTAACATAGAGCATCAAATGAGATTTGTGTACACTAGAGAAAAAGCTAGAAAACTCAACCCAGTTGTTCAAACTAATAAGGCCAATAAGTCTGCATTCATCTTAAATATACTTGAAGTATAGACTAGCAAGCTGAAAAAGTTATTTAATGACAAAATAGGAATTTCAAGCTTCCTACAGAAAAGAAGACCTTGTCTGTGGTTACTTTCTAATTTCAGTTACTAGAAATGTACTTGTTTGAATGGAAGCAAAGTAAGTGCAGCACAATTAAGAACTTCTATGTCAATGCTAGATGAAATTAGCTCATTGGGTTTTTAAGGCAACCCTTATCAAAAAAAAGGATTCAAAGGTCTTTGCCAAAGAACTCAGAGCTGTGGCTGCAGTTCTTTGGTGTGACTCCTAAAGGGTAGATCTCTCTGAAGTTCTGTATCTCATTGATTGCAGCAGCTCTTCCAACAACAGAATAAAATATATTTGGACAAAAGAACTTCTTCCTTCAGAATTGTTTTACAAATATATTTACTTCACACAGTCCACGCTGCAAGTGGACCAGACCTTCCAGTGGGCAGGACTCACAGTTACATAGTTCCAGGTCATACATGCAGTTTTGATTGATTTGGTTGAGTGCTACCAGCAGTGTCCACTCGTGGCTAGAGATAGACATACCAAATCAGTCGCAGAGTCCTGGTTTACTCTTCCACAGGACAAGGATCTTTCTTTGTCTTCTTCTAGTTCTTTACCAAGATGTTAATGGGAAGGAAAACAATATATGTATTGCACATCTGTTTACAGAAGTGAGACTACAAAATGTACTTCAAGGAAAATCCTAACCACATATGTAAGTAATGTAAACCACCTGAAAAGCATTGTTCAGATAGTCAAGATTTTTCACCACCATGAGAAGGTAATGGGGAATATGATGCAAGTGTAATCCAGCTTATCAACTGAGGCCAAGCAGAAACAAAAAGAGGTTAACCCACACTTTTCAATATTCTCTAGTTGCAACTCAATATTCAGACATGAAAAAAGGCACTACGTAGCTTTGCTTGAACTTAGACTAATACGGATTTTTTTTTTCCTTTTTTCTCTTTTTCGACTATGGGGTGAAAAGTAAGAACTGAATAACAACCAAGAACAAAAATAATGAATACAGGTTTTCATCACCAAATGTTAAGGAGTTCCCAAGTAAAAAAAGCATAAATTTGCTCTAGACACTCACTCTTTTGTCCTGCATCAAGTCATGCTTGTTTTATCCTCTCTGAGAGCCCTAAGGATGGCAGGTAGGTAAGGCAAACAGCAGGGTATTAGAGTTCTTCAGGTGCTGCAGTTTGGTACACAAGCTATGAGACTTTATGACCACTATAGAAGTTGTGGTTCTGATCAGAAGCAGACCAGATAAATCAACCAGACTGTGTTGATCCTACCTGGAGAAGAATGAATGACCTACTAGCCTTGAAAGTAGTTTCAGCTTTGAGTAGGTTCAGATCACATAATCTGCAAATGCTGGGTCATTATATTTCAGTTAATTATCCTTATACTGAACCCTTTACTTTATAATTTACTAAAGCTGCTCTTTGACAATGCCAGCCACCTTTGAACACATTTGGAGATGTGTTCACCATTCCCTTATTACCTTTTTCCCATGATGAATTAAATTTTCTCTCAATATTTTTGTATTTTATTTCTTCTCTAAATGTATTTGACATTAAACTTTTTGAATAACTGACAGAATAAGAACTTATAAAGATCTGTATAGACTAAAACATATTTTAAGCCACACAACTGTCAACTATGTGCTCATCTCCTAAACACACTATCCATACAAATTATGAAGTTATATAGATTCCCGACTCTTTATGAATTTTTAAAAAATGGATTAGATATCCAACAGAAGTTTATAGTGTTTTAAGAGTGCTTTGCATCACGTTGATGTATTGATTTTAAATATAAATCCACATTAATCTGAAGTAATTGACTATCTACATTAATAATAATGTTCAATTTTCATGAGGGAAGAGAATGGTTCTTGTGCCAAGACAAATGAAATTTATTACTAGAGACTACAGAGGTAGAGATGAAAATCATTATTAAAAAGCATGAAGAAGCTTTTGTCATAATATCTGTTAAAGTTTCTCTAGGTAACTCCTGAAGAAAAATTGCATTTAATAAAAGAATTTACAAGCAATTGGGAGTGTAAAAAGGCAGTCTGGTTGGCATCACAAACTCATTGTCTTCAAATGTAATTGCCAAGATACTTTTTGATTTCTTGGTCAACATAAATCTCTACTGTGCTTTCTCCCCTGTGCTTTTATAAAACACACTACCAAGAGTTAAACACAGCTGTAAAAATCACAGAACCACAGAATGAGAGAATGGTAGGAGTTGGAAGAGACGCTACAGAAAAAAAGTGCTGCCTCATCATCTTGACTTGCACCTTTTAAATACTTCTAAGTATTAACAAGATCCCACCTCAGTCTCCTCCAGACTGAACAGTTCCGGGTCCTGCAGCCTTTCCTCGCAAGAAAGATGCTTCAGTCCTCTGATCATCTTGGTGGCCCTGTGCTGGACTCTCTCCAGAAGTTCCCTGTCCCTCTTGAGCTGGGGAGCCCAGAACTGGACACAGGATTACAGATGAGTAGAACAGGAGGAGAACCTCCCTCAATGTGCTGAACAAACTCTTCTTGATGAATCCCAGGACATCATTGGCCTCTTCTTGGCCAATGAGCTAAGCTTTCAAAAGCTTCTACCTGTCATTTGTGTACCTAAAAACTCACTGGACTTAAAAAAAAAAAAAAAAAAAAAAAAAAAAAAAAAGAAAGCTTACTGCTTTTTTTTAAACTTTACTACTGTCTTTAGGGATTTACCTCCACAAAGGAAACTATGACATTGAATGGACTATATTTGAATAACAAAGTGATTAATCCATTGTGCCAGGATTTTATTATCTCAATTAAACATGTCTCAAATTCAATAGTGTGTTATTATGTGCTTTGCTGCACAGGAATCTGAACTCTTACTTTCTTAAGACTCTAATTTTTAGCTCATACATGTGTGAAATTTAACACATGTAAATTCTTCAGGGAAGAATTGGATGCTTCTTATGTGTTATGTTTAAAAACATGCTTTTAAATTTCTCCCATAAAACATGTATGGTTGCTATCATACGAAGAACAAGTATGTATTTTCTGATGAAAGGAAAGCTTTGGATGAGATGTTGGCGTGGTGTGTCATTGGTATTCCCAATGCTGGTGAGAAACTAGAATAACCTCAACATAAACTTGACAAATTCAAGCTTTGTTTAAATACAAATCACCAATGAAGCCTTTAATCTCCATTCTTCCAAGAAAAGAAACCAGTGTTACTTTTTTTTTTTAAATTGAGTAATTACATCATACCATTAGAGAAACCAATCGTGTTTGGCTTTTAGTGTTCTTTACCAGAACTGATGAGATCTTGAGTCATCCTCTGTTTGAACACTCATATATCCTGAGGCTAGTGCAAGATCCTTTCAATGGGATCCCAAAAGGCATGTAGAAGTGTACTTTCACAAAAACATTTTAACCAGCTGATGTCTTTTCCAGCATGCATTTCTATGCTTCTATTTTAGAACCAACTCAAGCGATACCTCACTGCACAGCACTTCTGCTTGAAACACCGTTATTGCTGCTGCTTCAAAGAGTTTTCAGTACAGCTTAACTACATTTATCCTTCCTTGCACAGCAATTTAATTTTATTGCCATAGCTATCAAAACATGTGAATAACTAGTCATAAATAGGAGTGAGATCATCTATATATGTCAGTGGGAAAAGAGACCTGAGGAAAGTAAATTATTATTAACAAGAGGGAGAAAAACAGGCGATGATCATTCAGAATTAGTTTTCCGAAGTGAGCTTTGGAAATCAATCTATACAGCCAGCTCATTGTAGAATGATGCCCATTATTTCTAGTTTATAATCTAAAATCTCATCTATGATGTTAAAAAAGTATTCTGGACCCCTAAAACTGTCAAGAATACTTACAGACAATAAACTAACTGTTAACAGAGAAAGCCATGCCTGGCTGAAATCTCAAACAGAAACAATAGCTATAAGTAAGTAAAGCCTAATTTAAACAAAATATTAAATCAAGTTTTTCAGCCTACAGGGATCCTTTGGAGCTCTGAGAGATGTTGCATTTTCCTTCCTTTTATTTCATAACATAGTCAAGTAACGAGCAATGAGCAAGATCCTTCCAAAGAACAGTGTCTTGTAAGGGTATGCTTTTTGTCAGGAATTTCAGAGAGAAATCAAATATACATCCTCTGGAGGCCTTCAACATGCAGAACACAGTGAAGTCCCACCTAAACATGGTGAGTGTTCTATTGTGCCACTAATGACTACTCTGAAGCTCACTAAAATAAAAGGAAATTTTGTTACTGACTTAATGGGGCTTGGATAAAGCCCCAGGTCAGCTGTTACATGTGTGTGCTAATTCACGTTCATAGATTCAAAGGAGTATAGGGACTATCGTAAATATTGCTTCTAAAGCTGATGAATTGATTTTTACCAGAACAGTGTGACTGAGAGGCAATAACGATTAGAGAGATTTATCTTTTTAGGACCTGCTACTACATCTATTACAGTTAACATTCCGACTACAGTGAGGAAAACTGCATTTGTATATGGGCAAAGTTTCCAGGGAAAAAGACAGGGCTGAAACAATAAACAGAAGTAATTAATATTTAGCAGAAAAGTCTAAGTCACTCAACTGGTAACTACTTTCTGTTGTAGATCTTTGGTCTTTCTTCATACAGCGCTGTGAACTCAGGCTAGAGGTTTTACAGCTTTCACAATAACTTGTAATTCACTTCCCTGGACAGTTACAGGTAAGTCCCAGCTCGATTTAGATGTGTTTGTGACTCTGGTAGCCATGAGTTTAGCTTGTTCTGGTTTATATCTATACGACCCACATTCATGGGCAGGATTAGTGAGGTAGGGACAGCTAGCCTCGGTGTTGAATGCCAGAATAAGAAGTTGATGCTGGTCCATGATTAGTGTATCCTTGCTGGCTGAGTAACTTACTGCTCAACCATTGGCTTTCAGTCATAAACTGTTAGGATCCAGGCTCAAAGTATCACAGCTAAGGTGGATCTAGGAAATCATTTCTTTCTTCATTCACCAATAATAATGCCTGCAAGAAGGAATATTAAATGGGAAGCTCCTAATGGCAGGTTTCGAATGGTGTGAAATTTGAGTTACTTGAAGATCTTCAAATTGCAACACACCAGGATTTCCTATCATAGTCTTGAATAGCATATGCCTCTTTTCCAGTGAAAGCCTGTTTCTACATGGGCCTACATGGTATTTATCTGCTCTCAGTTAAGCTCTAGCTTTGTATATGAAGGGGTATAAAATCATAAGAAAAGCAATACAAAGAACAGAAAGAGAGCAAGGAAACAGATAAAAGAACATGTGCTCTTTACCTACTGAAAGAATTATCCTTAAAAAATTCTAATATACTGATAACCAAGCAAGAAAACACAAAAAATAGCTTTATGCACACCATAGAGGAAGGAGATTCTAAAGTCCACCAAGCCTCACTGCTAGTCCATCCAGAGAGGAATAAAATTATTTTGTGAGGCACTTCCAAAACAGAGTGGTCATTGGTTTCCACTGTAATCTATTAAGTTGAAAAGACTGTGAATGTAGGGTAGATATGAAAAAAAATGTTCATGGGCATTACCCAAAATGCTCCAGGTGGTCCTGAAGACAGCTGCACCAAAACTGTTCTGCTACATTGTAACAAAGAATGTGTGAATAAAGAATCAAAAGAATCAAAAGCAATAGTGAATTATTAATTTTTCTGTTTCTTACTCAACATTAAAATCACTCCTGTAGCTTTCTTCATATATACTCACAGTGTTGTTCAAAGTAAGTTTTGAGAACACATTAAAGGATATTGCAGAAGTAATTTAATCTCTGGAACAGTTTTTGAAACACAATTTAAGAGGAAGTATGAAGCAAATAGCTACACCACAGGACAGAATCTTCTGAGCACTATTGGCATAAACAATAGTTCTGAAATACAGAGGAATCTTATAACAAAGTCTGTATAGCAGGTTTTGTTTGGTTGGTTTTGGTTTGAGGTTTTGTTAGGTTTGAGAGGTTTTTTTTTTACATCTGCATCAAACAGGTAAAGTTATTGAAAACTCTTGTTCCTTCTTCAAAGTTTTCTAAATATGAAAACAGTAATTTACCTGTGTCTGTGTTTTAAGGATACAAGGCTTAGGACACAATACACATATATTTATAAATGTGTTTGCCATGAGCTTCGCATTTGCCCAGCATGTACAACAGATGCTCAAGTCAGTATGCAAACAATGCTCTTTCCATGCAGTGAAATCTAAGTAGGCATGGACAGAAGAAGGTCGCAGGAGCACTTGAACATTGCTCAGCACTGTTCTCATAGCTGCCACACAGCCCTAAACCCCATCTAAAGCCCAGCCATGACTTTTAATGTAAAGCTCTGTTAATACACAAATTTCTACTAGCCATGTACTACTGACCAGATTGGCACAGCATTAGTAAGTAATAATATCCAAAAAGACAAAAAGTTTAAGAATATTAACATACTAAACACTGAAATAATCTTGTGAAAACAGAGACAGAATAACTTCTAGCTTGATCAAACTGTGAAGAAAAATAAAAGCCTAACTCAAGAAAGACCAGACCTACACACCACTCTTGTCTCAGCTCCATCACTGCCAAAATGCCACTGGTGAGTCCCTCACCATCAAGGCAGTTTCTCCAGAATCGGCTGAATCTTTCACAAGGGAAAAATTGATGGAAAAATAATCGAATCATAGAATGGTAGGGTTGAAAGGGACCTTTAGAGATCAGCTAAAAAAAAAAAAATCTTCCAGAGAGGAAGGTATTTTTTCCTGAGTGTAACTTTTGTCTGTACATTCGTTGCTTTGATGCAAGGTAAGCTATGGACCTTCTGAGCCAGAATCAGTTTCCTCATGAGCTCTCCAGCACTTAGTAGCAACACTGAAATGTCCAACCATAACGCTGTTAATACTCATGGCAATAAGTCTGAGGCATGGACCTTGACAATTCAGCCAAAGGCTGGCAGAAGAAAAGGAAACCATGAATTGCAGGGAAATTTGTACCTCAGTTCCACATTCAAGGAGTGGGCAGCTCATCAAGGTTGTGGACAGGCACGCAGGCATCCCTGAACTTCAGCTATCCAGTGGAAGGTCTTTGTACCAAGGCACTTGCCTGATGTGCAGTAGTCTCAGTTTGGGAGCGAGTATTGTGCTCTTTTCCTAAAATAAATCTTAAAGGTAAGAGATGAAATTTGACCTTAAGCCCTGGACTAATAAAATCTATCTAAAACCTAAAGCTTAAGAGTAACTTTACTCTTCTAAAGCAGGAACGAAAATTAATAGATTTAAGAATCACAACTGTGTTTCCAAACACATGGAACCAAAAGGAACCAAAAGAATAACTCAAAACCTTCAGGATTCTTTTCAATCCCTTCCCACTCAACCAGCCAATATGCTTAGTATCTATAGCAGAGGAAGATTCTCTCTTAAGTTAGATCGACGTCATTTTACTTGATTCCATTTTTCTTCATATCAGCAAAGTACTACTTAGACCCGTGGCAGTGAATAATTCTAATAATATTGTAAAAAACCTTTAAAAAAATTCCTCAGACAATTAACCTTACCTTCTAAATCTTCACTTTAGCACTCAGTTTTATTCTAAGGTTAGATTCTTTTCTAAGCTACATTGAGACTGTAAGAACGAAAAACCCAATAAGGTATTTAGACATAAGAAACTTGAGCTTAATAATTAGAAAAGAACATACAAGTTATGTAAGCAGCTAGAAGTGAGGCCAAAGAAAAAAAACTCTAACACCGGCTACAGCAGGTATTACAATTAGAAGGGCACATGACCCTAGGTAACCACCCACCTGCAGAGTGGCAGGAACAACCCAAATTTCTGTAAATAGGCTCCTGCCCGATGATAAAAAGCCCCCCCCCCAAATATATAAGCATACTGGGGGGAGTTGTTTCCTTTGGTTCCCAGGGTGTACCTGCCCTCTGAGGACTCGTTGCATGCAGCCAAGTTCACTTCCCCTTAACTCTGTTATAGCTATTAAGCTGTCAGAGTAGCAGCTGTTGCAACAGCCATAAGGCTATCTAATTCCTTTGTAAATTCTGCCAACTCTTTTAGCTACTGATAAAATGAGCCGCACTGATAGGCAATTGGTTTTTCTGCTTTTAGTGTGACTATTTTGCGCGTTTTCTCGCTCCCTTCCTTTCCTCCGGCCGAGAACTGGCCCGGGAGAGTGCCCCGACGGAACCTCGCCGCGGCTCCCTCGAGCCCCGCGCCAGCCTGGACCCGGCCCTTGGCGGCGGGGGAGGCTCCGCCGGGCGGCCGGGCACGCGTGGGGCGGGGAGATCCGCGGCCCGGCCTCTCCCCGCGTGGGCGGCCGGAGCCTTGGCGGCGGCTGGTCCCGACGGCGCAGGGGGTTGGCCGGGAAGAAGCGTGGCCCCTGCTGGGGGCCGCTGCCAGCGATGCCTCCCACGAGCATCTCGGCGGAGGGCGGGGGGGGCGATGTCATCGCTGGTGAAGGAGGACTTGGCGAAGAGGCTGTTTGGCCCCCGGCGGCAGAGGCTGCACGAGTTCATCGAGGTGGAGGGCTCCGGAGCCGGGCGCTGCTACCTGTGCGCCGCAGGTACCGGGGCAGCTCGCCGGGACCGCGCAGCAGCGTGCGCCAGTGGGCGTGCGAGGGGAGGCGAGCGTGGGCGCCCGAGGGGGGCAGCTCCTAGGCGCAGGAGAGGGCGCGTAGCCGGGTGCGCAAGGGAGCGGAGCCCGCGTCGCAGCGGGGAGCGGGTGGTTGGGGAGCGGACAACGGACAGCGAGGGGGAGCGGGGCCGGGCGGCAGTGAGCGTGTCGGCACAGGGCGGCTGCAGCCCCGGCCCGCTGCCCGCAGCTCCCAGCGCGGCACGGAGCTCAGCGCGCCGTCCCCGCACTGCCAGCAGCCCTTCAGAAAACGCGTTCTCTCCCGTTGCTGATGCGCGCGGGCTGAGCTTTGCTCTCCGCACAGAAAGGGGAGGCTTCCACCACAGGTGCTGAAAGTGTTCGGGTCAGGGCAATCCCGCGCGTGCCTAATCGTTCTAATTAGGTTTCCCCTGAGAAATCACAAGAAGAACATTGCAGGAAACCTTTGTACTTGTTTAGAGTTTTTGCACTATCCCATGTCTTGGTCTACTTTCCTATATATTGTCCCACTTACTTTGGGGACAATTGACTAGACTTGTGCTTTAAATAAATGCACATTTGAATCTGCAATTAGCATGATCTCTGAGTAAAACAAAATTGCTGTGAGTGGTGAATCTTAATTATCTGGCTTTTCACTAAATATGATTTCAAATGTTTCTGTTTCAAAACTTTTTTAGAACAAGGTTTCAGGAAAAAAATAACAAACTTGTTTGGGTTTGGTTCCTTTTTTAAATTTTATTTTACAACACTGATATACTCAGAAATGCTCTCATCCGTAAAGAGCCAGGTTAAAATGAATGCTTCTTCCAGTCTGCTTCCTCTTGAAGTCCAAAATACATATAACAGGTAGAAATAATCTGTACTTGAGACACAGATTGGGTTAACATCCAGTATTGGGATGATGTCAACTGTATTCTGCGATCATCATCTTCCTAAACATGTGAAGTATTTAAAATATTTGAATTGTTTCACAGATTACTGCTAATACTGAGCCAGCTGTGTGCCCTGTGCTCGTGTAATTTTAGTAGGTTTTTTGGTTTAGAACTGTAAAAATAGTTTTAAGGAATGGATTCTGAATGTCATAGTGCTTCTAAATGTACTGAGGTACCAATCTGATGCATAGTTTACACGACTATCCAGTAGAAGTATGTTTAGTGGAATACAGTAGGTCAAATCAGTTCACCGTTAGGAAACATCCTCAGAGCAAAAATAACACTATGCACCATAAAGCCTTTACTAAAAATTTCTTTTTAAGGTAGAGGTAGACAAGCCATTAAATAAAGCCTCTAATCAGATTAACTGACTGGAAGTCTCTGAAGAAAAGGAAAATTTATGTAGAGTATTACGAGTGGGATCATTCTAGTATCCAGTATTACACTCTCTTAATATATTCAGGCGTAGTCAACTGAGTGGTGAGTAGAGTGGAAACCCAATTCTGTTAGATGGCTTGCATCTGGCTGCCAGCAGATACTGTAGTCTGCTGTAATTCTGTAGGAGCAAAACACATTATCTAAAATCTTATCCCTGCAATGCAACCTTGCTATATTTAAAATGACCATAACATCAACCAAAAAAAACCTGTCAAACTGTAGGTAAAGCTTTAGAAGTCTATGCCTGTGGCAATTACAACAAAATCTTGGTGTGAATTAACTGGGTGATCTTATTTTTGTGCCGTATACGCAACATTATTTGTCTTCCTTTCCCCAAGTCTCAGTTCTTGTGTGAAGGAAATAGTATCCTTTCACTGAATGATTTATAAACCTTGGAAGAACGTGAAGCTGAAATGTAACCTCATTCACAATCTAGTATTGGCATGCTTGAGAAGAACAGTAAGGATAACACTGTATTATCCAACAGTAACGATAACACTGTATTATCCAACAGAGACTTTGAAAGAGGTGTTCAATCCATAGAAGACCTTAAGAAATAGTTTGGGCTCAATGAAGACATTGCCATAGTTATTCCCTCCCTGAGAGAAGCTTTTAGAGTTTAATAGAATGACACAGTAGATCTGAGCTCATGTTCTATATGTTCTTTAAGTGCCAATTAAGTGCAAGAACAAACAATATCTAAAACACAGGAAAAGAAAGATTTCTTTTTTTTTTCAGTTGAAATTGTCTGCCACTAGATTTGCTTGAGAATGAAAACCACTGTAACTTTTCCATAGAAGATAATACAGTGGTGGTTCTTCAGTTAAAAATCATCGACCAACTGTGACTGATAAGACCAGAAGAAAAAAACAACAGTGATTTGTATTTCCCAGGCAGGGAAGCTATAGGATTAGAGAAATTATAATAACTTTCTATATTTTCCACTGTTTTCCTTTGAAATTGAAAAAAGAGGCATGTCTCCAAAATATATCGTTTGTTTGTCTTTAATGATCATTTTCATATAAACAGGGGGGAAGTCAGAGACATTTTAACAGGAATAAGATAAGATCAGTCAAGTTTACAAATGGATTTTCAAATACTCCGTCAGAATTCAGAAGCAGAATAATTTTGCTTCTGGATCTGTAGCCTTGTGTTACAATGTCAAAAGGCTCCTGGTAGAGGTAGGTGACATCTCATCCTTATCTTAGGCTACCAGATGGCTTAGGGAAGTAGGCTGCCTTGCAGCAGTCATGCTGGATGTGCAGGAGACTGTTCAGGCTCTTGTTCTGTTCATGTTCCTTATTGTGCATTACAAAAATCCAGTCTCCCACATGGCACTCAATGTAATCAATTAATAATGGTAGTTATTACGAAGAGTGTCTTCATACTCTTTTTACTCTTATTTTCTGCCCAAGTTGGAAAACAGTAATTTCTACAAAGATAGCCCCAGGTAACTTCAAACGTTAAGAAAGATTTTCAATGTTATTTTAGTTCAGTGGCCTACTTACATATTTTATGGGAAAATAAGAGTTTTGCTTTTAAAAAAAATGCATGGCTTTGAAAAAGAATTTGTTCCACAGAATGGAAAGTATAACACAAGTGATGACACAAGGCCTTGGTAGCAGTTTTGTAATATTCTGACACCAGCACTCCAAAAGATTCCCTCTCAAAGTAAGTAGGGTAAGTGGACTGTCCATACAGTTCCAGTGCCAGAATTAGGCTTTCGTTGCACTGCTAGTGAGTTCAGATGAAAGGCTTTTGCACAGACAAGATTCTCTTTACACAGAATGGGTAAGATGAATCCTAAATCTACTGAAAGCTGACAGGTCTCAAAGACTGAGAACATGGTGCTATACTTACTACCTGGGCAAAACGTAAGTATTAAGCCCAGTACAGCCCTGTATAGAATAATTTATTATCTAAAATGTAGTTTGATTCTCTTACTGTTTTAACTTTTGGGAAGTACTTGGTTGCATATCTAAACTTCTTTTTTCTTGCAGTGACTAAAAGTGAAGAAGTAGAAATATGTATGGTTAAACACTTGCGAGTGGATCGAGAGGAGAAATATGAAATAGTTGAAAAGTGGTTCTTGAAAGATCTGGAGATGATTGATGGAAAAGAAGCAGATACTGTAAGTGTTATGTATTATCAAATACATATGTAGGGTATACACTTCTTGTGTTGCAGTTTGGGATACAAGTGTTAAAATGAAACTAAAAGGCATTATCTGAAAAAAATATGCTATGTGAAAAACAAAGTAAACCAAACCTCTGGGGAATTTTGGTTTTATTGTATCTGAGAGACTCCATATTGTATTTGCACTGTTGGGAAGTAGAGACTAGGAAGAAGAGATTTTTCTTGTTTGTTCTAATCTTCATCTCTGTGGTAGAGATCTGAGGGTCAAACTGGATGTTTTCTAATTTGTTCATCGTAATCCAGAGTAAAAGTTCTCCATCTGTAGATCTCAGTGTAAAATGGAGTTAATTCCATAGATTTTAATGTATATTTGAAAACAGAACTTTGTTAAATATTTTTTAATGGAGAATGTGATCCTGTCATTTGAATGTATGAGCCTGATCTTCATGTGGCAAGTGCATTGTTTGGTGTATCAGCTCATGAAGCTGTGCCTCTTTCACATAGATTGATCTCACGTGACTTGTGAGATCAATTAAATATTTGTGTATATGTTTGTAAATATGAAACAGTTTTGGCTAGGTCGGTCTGCCTTACTGTTGAAACAGTCATAATCTCTCAGATGCAACTTCAAAAGGCTAAAATAAGGCTGCAGTAGTACAATACAGAACAACACCAAAAGTATAATTAAGTCCTATTTTACAAAAGCTAGAAGAATATGCCAAGGAGAGTCATTTCCTCCATGTATGTGGAGACCTTTTAACAGTTGCCCGTGCATAATAAATGTAGTCCAGGAAAAAGTGACTATTTTTCCCTTTGAAAGTGTTTTCAAATGAATGAGAAATAGAATACAGATTACATTATCCTGGTGAAAGAGAAATCAAGAGCCCACAAGAGAGGTTTCAGAGCTCTGCTCCAAGGAAAGTAGCAAACTGTGTTTTTTCTCCTTCCATCATGTGCATATCCTTCTCAAATCTAAAACTAGGAACCTGGGAGATGGAGAAGGTAAGCTCAGATTCAGAGTATCCCTGCACCCTATGAATTCTTTGTAGTTTAGGCCAGAGGGGAAAGAAAGCCAGAACCAATAATACTTCATGTCTCTTCTCCAAATTATCTCGCTTCTGGAAATGTTCCCATCCTTTCCTCAGCTAAGGCAGCCAGAGGATTTCCTTATCGCTTGCCTGCATGAATTTATTTTAGCTTTTTTTTCTGAAGTGTTGTGCTAAAAAGTCCTTCTAGAGATGATTCAGCCTTTCACAACTGGGCTGATCAAAATCTGTCTCATTTTTTGTTAAAGAAAAGCCTAAATGAACCTCATACTCATAGGGTGATTAACACTGCTGTAAATGTTCTTAATAGTTATTAATATCTCTAGAATTTAACAGAATTTATCAGCTGCCAGGATTAATTGTACAGAGAGACAGAAAACGCAGAGAATAACAATTTAGGCAGGAAGGGCAATCAATATTCTTCTTCTGGCAGACATATATAGTTATAGTACAAGGCAAGTGCTTTTCATATAGTGTGTTTTAGGCAACATGACAAATTGGTTCTTTTCAAAACAAGATTCTGTAATCCAAGTGCATCATATAACTTGGGCAAACTCTGAAAGTTTTAGTCGGGCAAAACTCCTAATGGCAAGCAATAGCAGCTAATTATAAACCACTGCTTTGTAAAGTTTTGCAGGACCCTTTAGTTTGATTAGCAGAAATAAGCAAAGTCTTCTAGAGTCCATCAAAATGAGAAAAGGCCCTGAGGGTATCTGCGCAGAAAACAGTGTATCACCGTCCTAACATCTGTAATGCATGTAATAATTTTATTATTTGCTTTTTTAGGATAATCCATATTTTGATATGCACTTCCACAAAGTCTACAACCTGGAAGCATACAGTTGTGCATCTAAATACACCTTTGCTCGAACGCTAAACAAACTAAATGAAATGTACCTTAAGAAGGACTTGAAGATTGTGAACTTTGATGACACCTACCTAAATGATGATTCAATCTGGTCATCCAACAATAGGGATTGCTTAGTACTTATGAGGATATGCTTCTATGCTTCCAACCTTTTATGTCTCTCCCTCTGTCCTTTGTCCTAAAGATGCATTTTTCTAATGTTCAGGCGACTGGTTGACTTTCACTGACCAGTATTTCATAAGCCATCTGATCAAAAAGATAGTAAGTGACATGCAGTATCTGCTTTTTAATTTTACAGATATGTAAAAATGGGACATACTTTTTACATAAGCAGTTGACTATTCATTTATATATATTAGGAGGACCTTACTCGGGCAAATATTTACAAATATGTGAGACTTTCAACATAGGAACAGTAATTCTCATGGTCAGTGGTGATTGTGTATGTAAACAGAGCTCAGCATTTGCTCATACATTAACAGAGGTGTAAACTCTCTTTCATGAATAGCTGGAAGTATTTTTAAAGAACCTGCTTCTACAAGGGGGTTGGACTAAATGATCTCTAAAGGTCCCTTCCAACCCCTACCATTCTATGACTCTATGATTAAGAGCATTAACAGTTTTCTATCCTGGATGCAGAAAAAAAGAAAGCAACCAGGTGAGTTCTGTATGAGTGTGATGCATGTTTCCATTTTAACTCCATTAAAGATCACACCCACATCAAGACAAGAATCACCCCCCTCATCCTGTTCAATGAGAGTTCTGCATTCAGGTATCATGGGACCAACTCTATGCAGTCACAATTACTTTTACCTCAGAACATCTAGTACTCTCTTTGACCTTTCCATTATTTGTGGTATTCTCTGAGAAGCAGAAAGTTAATGTTCTTCAGCAGAATTGCTTTATTTATCTGACCTTTCAGAACTTCTAAAATTTTCTATTGTTATCATCTTATGTCTTGCACTTTATGTATATGAACAGGCCTAGCTAGGGATTGTAAATTGTCTGTTTATTTCTCTTCTCCACATCTGGACCAAGACTTAACAAAATACTGTGTCAACAGCAGTTGTTAGCTACTGCCATTACTTCGTAGGCAAGTAATAGACTTTTCAAAAACCATAGAACTGTGAAAATAACTTTCACCAGTTTCCAGTTCAGTGTTACCATATTCAGTGCACCACTTAAATGTGTATTAGTACTTAAGAGTTATATTTAACATGGGATGGAGTCCATTGGTTTGGAAGATCTCACCTGTAACAAAAAATAACATCTGGACTCATTGCAGCATTATATTATAATAGAAACAGAGAATGAACTAAAGTTGTATTAACCAAGAGCTGAAGAGGAACAAGGGTGATAATCAGAAACATAGTGATATTGCCCAGAGCCAGTTAGCTAATCTAGCTGTCTGCTCTTCCCATAGTCAGTATACTGAGGCAGAAACGGCAATCCAAAAGGTGGTAAGGAGAAGCTTCTGGTAAGAACGTCCTACAGGAAAAAAAATCTTGCTTTCCCTTCTGGCAGCCAAGAGAGCACAGAGGGACTGGTTGTGGACTAAAGCAGCTATATACCTAAAGCTGACTGAGGAAATAGCTCTCAGGAAATCACTAGCTGGTTACTGTCCTCTCTCAGTAATCACTGTCTGTAAAATGTGGTAAGTTATGCAAGGGTGCTGTGACTCCAGTGTTGTCTCTTTTATGAAGTCCCACCTTTGTGAGAAAATATTTGAAAAACTTCATAGAATATACAGCTTTCTACTTTTAAAATGTTATCAAATTGCCTGTATCTAGGAAAGGGTATGCCTTTGATTAGCTAATCTTCAGAAGCTATATATGTATTCTAGATTTGTCTTTTAACTTAGATTCGTTCTAACCCAAATCTTAGTAGGGATGTGTCTCTCAACAGCTGTGAAGGCCGTTTCTGTGGGTAATGCAAATCTCCTGAAATTTGTAAAGATTTAAGTCTTACATTTCACACCTGAAACTGTTAAACAGAAGGGCTGTATTTACAGTAGTTGTTTATGAAATGCAGTCATTCTTTTCAGAATGTCTTTGGGATAATCCAGTGTAACTATGTGTGTAGTAACATTTGATCTATAGCTACAAGAGGTATTTGCCCAACATCCAGCTTCCACAAAAAAAAAAAAAAAAACATATTCAGTAGCCAATACAACTCAGACTACTGTTATCTATGGTACATTGTCTTGTTTGGACTATGTATTAATTGTAGAGGTCATAATGTTTTCTATAATGTTTAAAAATTCTTTGCTTAATTGGCACAAGGAAGTATTTTCTGTGTGGAAAAGCTCCTATAATTCATCTTGTAATAAAAACACAGAACGTCTACTAATAAGCACTTCAGAGCACTCTTTCGAAATAAAGTACTGTTATAGTGAATTCCACACCAATAACTGTCTGTATTGTGTTAGAAGCTGATAAGCTAAATGTGACTATAATGTTTAACCATATTTAATGGACTTGCATCTGTAGTTCATATCATTCTATTCTTGTATTGTATAAACATTAAATCATCTATATTAGAAGACAAATAAGCCTGTGTTTCATGTGGAACAATATGCAATCAAAATCTATTTGGCATTTCTTCTGTCTGGTAAGGTAATATTATAGACATTCTCCACTAAGCAATCAGACTAAACAAAAGGAAGGAAGGGGCATTGTCCATGTAAATTATTTCAGTTACGATCAAAATGAAAAGTACTTTAAAATATCTTTGTGGACCTAATCTAGGGACCTTTTTATATTTACACAGTTCTTTATCAGATGTCATATACCAAGACGCTGTGTAGTAGTTAGACCCACCTGATGGCACCGTAGAAAGTGTACATCTTGAGGTGTGGGAGACTGTCGCTTTGCAGATAGTAGAGCACAGCTGCATCGCCGGAGATAGAGGATATGCTAAATTATAAATGGAAAAGACATGTCAGGCTAAATAGACTGTTTTTCAATTAATGCAGAGTTGTTTCCTACATCACATTTCCTGACATCGCATATACAGAATCGAATTTGAAAAACAATGTCTGGGGATTTGCTGCTTTTTTGTGGAAGAGTTCTTCAAAATTGCATGGGACAAAACTTAAAGGAGTAAAGGATCGTGACAAATTGATTTGTAGCTTTCTTAGAAAGGGTTTTTACTAAATGATGGAGTGCATTAATACATGGGATTGTCAATATAATGTGGATTTTCTTCAGAACAGATGAATTGTTGTCAGCCAGATATGTTTCAGATAAAAGAAAAATATGGAAGCCTGAAAATGAAGACAAGTGATCATGAGCAAACAGAATATGCTCATTTGTTTAGGAGGAAGAGAGAGAATAGAGGCTGTCATAAAAGACAAATGATGGGGGTTTTTTCCCTAAGTGTATATTTTTTTGTGGACCTAGCCAGAGACTGTTACATTTTGTGGCTGAACTGAGAAATTACCAAATGGTAGCTTCTCTTTTAACCTTGGCCCTCATGAATGTTGTATTATAGAAGTATACAGCAGGATATTTTGAGAGTCAGAAAAAGAAATATATTTAGCAAGACTATTGGTCAGTCACGTTTAACACTTTCAAACAAGGGGAAAATTATACAGGAATGATGAAATCAGTTTTACATGTTAAAAGTCCATTTTTGACAATTTATAACAATAACTTCAAAAAGATATTTTCTGTTGTTATTTATTGGTCTGGCTAATTAATTTTATCAACTTTATCTTAAAGGCACATTGAGATATTGATGTGAATAAATAATACTGTTCAATTAATCTGTAACAATTTCAGCCTTCTTTTAATTCTGCATGCAAACCTTGAAGAAGTAATATATTAATTTAAATGAATAATGCTAAAAAGAAATGAAGTATATTGATCATGTGGAGAATCTCTATCATGGTAAAGTTTGAACTGGAAGGCAGTTCTAGTTCTCACTAAAGTCAGCAGTGGCTACTGATCTTAAGTATCACGATCACTAGTCACAGGGTAACATTTCCCTCTCAATTGCCACTGGCATAAAAGAGTGTCAGTTACTCAGGGTGCTTCTGCTTAGGGGTGAAGCCAAAATCTAAGTGATTTTCATTGGAGTTCTGTTAATCTTGAACTTGTGGACAAATTATATTACATCTGTTTCCTTGCAGCTGCTGTTGGCGATGCACTTGGTAATTCAAAATCTAAGATATTGTCAGATTGCAATGTGTATGTCTTTCACTCCCAGGAGCACTTGGATTTCCTTTTGTGAAGGTGCTTGTCTCCTAAAAGACATAAGACTTAATAACTCTGCCATGAGGTGAGCTTTGGACACGGACACTGGAAGCAACTTGATGCAACACTGGCTTTGCGTTTCTCCCATGGCATTTTGTTATTCCGTTACACACATTGATGGCAAGAGCTCTCCCGTCGTACCAGCACATAAAACGCCTCTCGGAGGTTGCAATACGGAGAGATCTTATTCGCATTACTTGTCTTGGTGGTTTATACCTTGTAATTAATTACACAGCAGGGTTTTACCAAACAGCCGAACCGAGGTAACCGCTCACAGCTACTGGAGGGAGCTTCATCTCCCCAGCTCTTCAGACCTCGGTGAGACGTTTGAGGCCCTTCTCTTTTTTTTTTCTGGTTTTCTTTTTCCCCATCTGAATCAACCTCCCTTATCTTGACCCAGAGGCATCTGACAGGGTTTCGGCAGTTGCCATGTTTGACTCCTATGGGTTCGAGGCGCAACCCTCCTCCTCCTCTTCCTCCGCGTCGGGCAGGAGCCGCCTGGGGCCGGCGCACCCACACACAGCGGCAAGGAGCGGGACCCCTCCAAGGCACCGCTAGACAACCGCTGTGCTCCCTTCCACACCTGTAGTGGGTCTGGGATGGTAGTGATTTTCCACAGTAGCTCTTGCAGTGCTGTGCTTGTTGTTGATATCAATATTATGACTACCACTTGCATAACATCAAGGCTGTCCCTCCAGCATTCCTTCCCCCACCTTCACCAACAGCGGTGGGTGGGCACGATCTTGGGAGGGACCATGGCTGGGACAGCTGACCCAGGCTGACCAAGGAGATATTCCATACCATATGACGTCAGCTCAGTAATATAAACTGGGGGAGAGGAGCAGGAGGGGGAGGCAAGATTCATTCTGGGCCTTCCAAAAGCAACCGTCACGCGTACTGAAGCCCTGCTTCTCGGGAGGTGGCCGGACATCGCTGCTGATGGGAAGTAGAGAGTAACAGCTTTATCTGCTTCGCTTTGCTTCTTGCGCGCGCGCGGCTTTGCTATCTCTATATTAAACTGCTTTTATCTTAACCCACGAGACATTTGTCTTATTTTCTCCCCTTCTCTGGCTTGCTGAGGAGGTGGGTGATCAAGTGGCGTGGTGGGTGCCTGGCAGCTAGCCAGGGTCAAACTACCACAACACCGCAGGACGCCTGGGGCCTCTCAGGCCGCTACCAGCCGTGTCGCCGCCCGGCGCGGCGATGCCCGGCGTGACCCGGCCACTAACAGCCCATCACGACCTGCGCCCTGCCCTGCCCTGCCCTGCCCTGCCCAGCCCTGCCCAGCCGGGCCCGCCGCAGCCTGGTAGCGCCGCCGGCACCGCGCCCCCGGCCACGGAGCCAGGCCCCGCCCCTCCCGCGCTCCCATTGGCTGCATCCGCTCGGGCGGCGTGTAACCCGCCTCCTCCGCGCGGGGGCGCTGCGCGGGTGGGCTGCTTGTGCTACCCTTCCGTCTGGCTGCTGGCGTCACGCGGGCGGAAGTAGGCGCTGCGGGCGGCGGCGGCGGCCGCGGGGAGAGGCTCAGGCTTGGGCTCAGGGTCGGGCTCAGGCTCAGGCTCGGGCTCGGTTCCCCGCGTCGCCGCTTCTCCGTCCCGGCGCGGCTGCAGCCGCGGGGCTCTCCATCTGCGTTCTGGCGCAGCCGGCCCAGGAGAGGCGGTGAGAGCGAGAGGTGGAGCCCCCCCCCCCCCGGCATCCTCCAGACGCCGTTGCTTGGGCGGGCCGTGCCGCGGCGGCCGCCCCGAGCCGTGCGGGAGGGGGTCGCCGCCGCCGGCGCGTGCGCGGGGGTTGTCGTCGGGGCGGCTTCTGCAGCACCCGCGGGTGAGAGGGGTGGTGAGGCAGGTGTCGGGGGCCCCGTGGGAGGCCGCCGGTGCTGTAAGCAACTCGTCTGAGTTACTCCCTTAAAGGATCGACCTCTGGCTAGGAGCGGCGTTCCCGGGGGTGGTAGGGTTACGTTTGCACCCGGTGGGATGCAGAAGTAGCGTGTTTTCCCGTTGGCATGCTTAGGGAGGCCAAGCTGTGTTCAGCCTTACCAAATTACCGTGTTGAATCCTTCCAGTGTGTTTCCTGGACAGGCTGTGTCTGACGTGATGTGTTTGAGAGACTGCAGGTAGTCGAGGCTTTGTGTGTAACAGTGCTGGAAAAAACCAAAAAACCCTAATGCAGGAAGAAGGCCTAAAGGGATTTATTAGAGACTGATGTGGCCACAGCTGTCTTGAAGCATTTTTCTGTGGAAGCACCTTTATAAAAATCACAGAGTGGCAGGCGTTTAAAGGGATCTCTAAACATCGTCTAGTCCAACCCCCTGCTAAAGCAGGTTCACCTCGATCAGGTCACACAGGAACACGTCCAGGCGGGTTTTGAAAACCTCCAGAGGAGACTCCACACCCTTCCTGGGTAGCCTGTGCCAGGGCTCCCTCACCCTTACAGCAAATAAGTCTTGTGTTTAAATACAATTTTTTGTGTCTTATGTCCATTATCCTTAATCCTGTTGCTGACCCTCAGAGAAGTGTCACCTCATCCTCCTGACATCCACGCTTTAGGTACTTGTGTTGATGAGGTACTCCCTCGGTCTTATCTAAGCTAAACAGCCCCAGGTCCCACAACCTTTCCTCATAAAGATGGTCCAGTTCCTTGATCATCTCCAGCTCCTTGTGATTAATTCTGTGTTCCTTTGGGACAGCAGGATTCATATGTGAAGAACTTAATGATGTGCTTCGGCCTGACATGTTGTGAAGGTTTTGGTGGCTGTGACTAAGGAGGCTGAGTTTTGTAACAGAAGTTGGACTATATGTCAGAGCAAGCCTTTGATCTCAGGTTTAAGGTGTTCTGTTTTATGGGAAAGGTGTATTCTGCACAACCTGGACAACTTGTGTTAGCATTGAACCTGCTTAAGGGCAGGAAGGCTCTTCACAGGGACCTGGACAGTCAAAATCATTAGGCAGAGGCCAGTCGTATGAGGTTCAATAAGGCCAAGTGCCGGGTCCTGCACTTGGGCCACAGCAACCCCATGCAATGCTTGGCATGAGGCAGAGTGACTGGAAAGCTGTCCTGCAGAAAAAAAAACTGGGAGTCAGCTGAATATGAGCCAGCAGTGTGCCCAGGTGGCTAAGAAGAACAATGACATTCTGATTTGTATCAGAAGTAGTGTGACCAGCAGGATCAAGGAAGTGGTTGTTCCCCTGTACTCAGTGCTGGTGAGACCACGCTTTGAATACTGTGTTCAGTTCTGGGCCCCTCACTACAAGAGGGATGTTGAAGTGCTGGAGCATGTCCAGAGACAGACAACAAAGCTGGTGAGGGATCCAGAGAACAAGGCTTATGAGGACTGGCTGAGGGAGCTGGAGGTGTTTAGCCTGGAGAACAGAAGGCTGAAAGGAAATAAGATCACTGTCTACAACTGCTGAAAGGGGCATTCTAGTGAGGTGGGGGTTGATCTCTCTAGTAATGAATGATAGAACATGAGGAAATGGGCTCAGGTTGTGCCAGAAGAGGTTTAAGTTGGACATTAGGAAGAACTTTTTCACTGAGAGAGTTATTAAGCATTGGAACAGGCTTCCCAGGGAGGTGGTGGAGTTACCATCCCCAGAGATATTCAAAAGAAGTGTAGATGAAGGGCTGAGGGATATGGTTTAGTTTAGTCGTGGGCCTGGCAGTGTTTAGTGGTGAGACTCAGTGATCTTAAAGGTCTTTTGCGACTGTAATGATTCTATGATTCTGTGAAATGGGAGAGTTAGCAAGTAGCAGCAGTCTGAATGTGACTTAGAGCAGAAAGAAAATCCAAAGTTCAGAAGGAAAAGGGATATTTTTTCTCAAATGCAGTAGGTTGTCAGTGTTTTATGTGTTCATCTTGTGCACAAGCCGAAGAGTAACAGGAACGACAACTTGATGCAATTTGGGAAACAAAAGATGGGCCCAGTAGCTGATGAAAGGGGAGGGAAATTGTTACATATCAGGTACGGAGTGTTGCATTGCCATAGGGGTGTCCTATTATAAACATTTCCTTGGATGCCATGAGCTCTGTACTCTTGACAATACCGATTCCAGCTTGGTATGTTGACCCTTGTTTTCCCAAAGCCCTTGGGTTACTAGTTTTTAAAACTACCAGATTGCTTAAGACGAGGGAAATGATGGTGGCCAGCTGAGCTGAGGCATAGTGGGACATAAAAGGCTAAAAGATAAGTTCATGTCTTTTCTGTTTCAAGTGCCAATGGAAACTTTTTGTCTTTGCTGCATGTTTGTCAGAGAAAGCATGTTCAAGAGAAAAGTCCAACTGAAAATTTAACTTCATGTCTCGTCTCACCATCAGCTGAGCATGTGATGTGTATGAATCATGTTTTTAACCCACAGTAGAATTTGAAGGCACAAGTTCAAAGAAATAGTAGAGCTTCTGTATTTAAATAAAAATATTGAAATGTGATGTCTAATTGTTGCTCTTTTCAGTCAACCTGGCATTTCTCCGTAGTGTCAGGAACTGTTCTGAATCAGGTGAATATTGCTAATTCCTCAGTGTTGTGGAACCTGGTTGCTGGCTAAAGTTACATTATAAACACAATGCCACTCATGTTACTAATAAGTTTTTAGTAACTCTCCAGGAATTGAGAATGATGAGTTTGACAACAGAAAACCATCACAAATGTTCTTTACAGAGGTATCAACGCTGGGAGAACTCTAGTACACCAGTGTTGTTTTGGTTGGATTTGAGGGTTTTTTTGGCCACCAACTAGAATATGATGTACTTGTTCTGCTTTAAGAAAGCTGTTTGAGCAGGATACTTGAGAATGCTATTATAACATGAGATAAAGTAGTAACTGAGAGTTTCTCTTAAGATACTAAGGGAGGCAGAAGTGAGGAAGCATGCAGAGACACTGATCCCGAGTCAGTTCCTTGTACCATAACTAGGATGTGTATGTGGTCCACTAAGACTCAAAACTAATCATTTGTTAGACATGAAATTGTGGCATCTGAATGGTGGACTGAAGGACTGGTATGACATACCATATCCTTAATATATACCAGAAATCTTCCTTCAAAACAGGGAGCCAGAGACACTTTTTCTTCCTCTAAATGGAACATTTATTTTCCATTTGGTCTGCTCGACCTATAACCTTGACTTGGTGAAAGTACTGAAAGTTTAATTAAATATTTCAGGTTTATTTGAAAGATACTGTAGTTTGAAGTTCCATTTAAAGTCAACACTGTAGTGGCTTCAGTTTCACATTCTCTATCCTGTCAAATTTTATGGAGGCTTTTTATTTGCTTGTCTTCATACAGATTCTTATTGGACCCACAGCATTCTAAAATTCTACTACTCGGGGAGTGCTTCCTTGGATTGCCATTTCGACTTTTTTATTGTTAATGCCTGACATTCCTCTTTACTATGAGTAAGATTTTGTTCTCTAATCAATTAAGCAGAAAGATCATCCTAGTGTTGATAAATTACAGTTGTCTAACTGAAGCAAGATCTTGGAAGATCCTAAGCTGAAGCCTTATTTTGGACTCTTTGGTGAAGTGGGCTGTTCTTCTACCAAAAGCTGTATTTGCTATTAAATGCCTGGTTTTGGTATTTTTTTTTTTTTTGTGTTAAGTATGCATGAATGTATTTTGACTTCTTAAATCTTTCAGCTGAGAGAAAATGACTGCAATCAAGCATGCTTTGCAGAGGGATATTTTCACTCCCAATGATGAACGCTTGTTGAGCATTGTGAACGTGTGCAAAGCAGGCAAAAAGAAGAGAAACTGCTTTTTGTGTGCCACAGGTACACGGTCATATCACATCATATTTCTTGTCTTTGCCTTTGTTTTTTATTCAGTTACATTTGTCTTGGCTTTATTTACAGTGTTTATTCTTGTCCCGTATAAAATAAGTGCTGTCCATTTCTCATGGAGAAAATCAGTTGTAGCTTGTACTTATTGTACTTATTGCTGCTACTAAAAAAGAAACAAAACCCCGTACAAAACCAAAATTCACAGATCTCATCGCAATTTGAAATTAAAGAATCGAAATTATTTGTGTGGGACCGGTGAGCTTTTGAAGCAGGCTTTGGATAGTGCTTAAAAGGGGATTTAGTAGGTATCTAGGCTGATCTGCCTAAATAAAATGCAATAAGGAGTATTGGTTAGAGTCCACGGTCCATGGCAGAGAACTCTGGAAAGTAGCACAATAACTGAACTTAGTTCTAATGTTCTTTGCGTGTTTGTGTGTTGATAAAGCTAGGTGGTTTGGATTGATCTGCCAATAAAATAGCTTGCTAGATTTTTTTTTTAAACTGAGAAATCTCAAAAAATGTTTTTAGTCTATTATCTGTAGTTACCTCAGTGCTTTATTAGTTATGTGGCCATGGTCTGAGGTCTACTGTATCACAGAAATATGTATAAATATTGGGATCCTGACTTCACAAGCTGTATAGAGACATCTGTCTTGTTGACTGAGACTTAAACTGAGCTGTAGGTCTTGTGGATGAAAACATTTCAAAGGACGTCCTTTAATGAAATAAATACTATGAAATCTCCTCTATGGGTGACTCATGTCAGAATTAAAGTACAGCAGGAATAGGTGTTAAATTAGTTTGTGCATTTTGAAGTTACTCTGTTACTTCATTTGACAGTGACAACAGAACGACCAGTGCAAGTAAATGTGGTAAAAGTGAAAAAGTCTGACAAGGGAGATTTCTACAAAAGGCAGACTGCATGGGCACTTCGAGATCTTGCTGTTGTTGATGCCAAAGATGCTGTTAAAGTATGTATAACTTCTTTTGGTTTAGTGCTCTGCTCAGAACATCCTTCTGATTCCAACTTTGAGTTAACTTCCTTGATACTGATTGCTTTAAAACTTAGATTGATAATGTATTAATTAGGAATTAGGATGATGCATTTCTGTGCTGCTTATGCCTGCATTTTTCTTATGTCCTTTCTAAAAATACAACCTTGATAAACTGAGTAATTTAGATATTCAGAATGTTTCTATTCAAGCATATCCGCCCTATTTAATCTAGCAGTCCCTTTGACTGCAGAGGACTTGTTTGAAGAACCAGTACTTTTTCGTTTGTTTCAAGTCTTATGGAAATTTTTATTCCAAGTTTAGTTTCCCCTTAACATTTATGATCATCCTACCAATGCCACTGAGCTATGTGATTTTCGCTTGAACACTTGAAACATCCTTAATGGGCAGTATGTTGAGGGTGAGCTTTTATAACTAATTCTCTTAATCATGACATTAGCCATTTGTTGGAAAGCATACGGTCCTGAGGTGGTGGTGTTCTCTATAGAATGACAAGAGCAACCTATTTTTGACCACTTAAATTCATCGGTTGTCACAAACTAAGGTTTTTGGTTTTTTAAAAAGAATTATTTGGATTTGTCACTCAAGTATAAGTTAAATACGTTTTGTTATTTCAGTTGTCAACAAACTTGTTTGCTACACTTTAGATTTCCTTGCTATTCCTAAATACAGTGTTGGAGACTTGCTTCCCTCAGGTTAAAGTCCAATTTAAAATGATGCTGTTTTTCGGGGCTTTTTCTTGCAAAACAACTTGGTAACTGTTTTCAGAGATATGCTGTTATGTATGTACCATTCTAATGAGAAATTTTGAAATTTTCTTTCAAAAAACAACTGTTGCATGCAAAATTATCTCATTAAAAATCATCATAATAAAAGTTTATAGGTGCTTTATGTTTTGGTTTCCAAATGTGATTTGACACTGGCCTTTCCTATACTGATTGTGAGACAAAGAATTGGTTTTTTTGCATGATACTTTTTGTTTAGAAATGTATGGTAATTATATTTATCAATATAAGCTACAGGAAAAAACAGAACTACTTTTTTTTGTGCTGTACAGGAAACACCATTGCTCATTTTGCTTAGTTTCATGTGCACCCTGCTCCTACAGATAAGTAGTGATCATATCGGTAATAAGTAGCAGCAATACTAATTTTTACAAACTATGTATGAGTAAGAATTTAATTTGTATCTCAGGCTATAATTTTTTCATCAGAAGGAGACTGGACCTCGTTGTAATGACTGTAATATGGTCTTTCAGACTACCACCAAAACTAAGTTCATAAGTGGCTGTAGCAGGGAAAGTACTCTATTCAGTTGTTTTCAAAGTGATGCCTTCATCAGGTGGTAAATCTAGTTGAAAATACCTCTGCAGTAGTTTTCTACCAAATACTTTTTTCTATCCTGTTCAGTGCTATCAAATACTTTTGAATCTATAAAATACATAAAGTGCCTATTTTCTTTCCCTTGCCTATTCCCCCAAGTCTCCTTGATTTTTGTTGTATGTGTTGTCTGTAATTCCAGTAGTTTCAGAAGGACAGTTTTCATTCCAAGGACAGTGTTTCAGGGCAGACAACGCTGTGAACGGCTTGTTGAAACTCTTACAGGTCTCTATTATGTGTTATTTTTGTCTTATCTGACTTGACAAAATACTGTCTTCACAATATGGATTCCAGTTTTTCACTTAAAGTCTTTTAGCACCTTCATTAAAGTGCATCAGGGTGCCAGAGTTCATGTATCGCCTTAAGGTTGGCATTGTGTAATTTCATTTTTGTCCTGTCATCTCAATAATTAAATGTGTAAACAGTCTGTGCTGCTCAGAGCATCATTTGACTGTTGACCCTGTAACGTGTCTCATCTTTTGCAGGAAAATCCTGAGTTTGACTTGCATTTTGACAAAGTGTACAAATGGGTTGCAAGCAGCACCGTGGAAAAGAACACCTTCATTTCATGTATCTGGAAACTCAATCAGAGATATCTTAGAAAGAAAATTGACTTTATTAATGTTAGTTCACAGCTTTTGGAAGGTAAATTTCTGCAACTGTTATGTGAAGTATAAAGCTGAATTATTATTGGTGTAAAACAGTTACACTAAAAAACAAATCCTAATCCTGATAGGTTTTTTCTTCATTCTATTGTATTCTTTTATATTATCTAAGTCTTCAGATAAAGTAATTAGATAACAAACTTTCTGTTAGAAAACTGAGGACCAAGACAAAATACTTCATTAATGAAATTCTAAATGTTGATAAACTTATTGTATTTCTAAGACATTCTGTTTCTTGAATAAAATTAAATCTACCTGCAAGGTCTGTTAGGTTTAAATGTGTAATGAATCTGCTTTTATTCCCATTCTCATTTCCCTGGCATTAGAAACATGCTTTAAAAAGTTACACTTCAGTAGCATGCTAAAGGTTATATGAGGTTTTTTTTTTTAATGAGATTTGTCGTTTATAAACTGTGAAGTGTGTTAAATTCTGCTGAATCATATTACAGTTGCCATATTACAGACTGGTTGCTAAGAAGGCCCTGGATCTTGTTTGCTCGTTCTATATTATTTTTACCGTCATGTCGTCTTCTAATAGTCTTTTTTTTTTTTTGTAAAGCCTAATGAGTGAGCATATCTCATGTTGAGTCTGTCAGAAGTAGTTAATATTAAATATGAGATGGGCTCATGCAGAAGAATTTCAATTAGAAATGTAGAGGAGAGAGGATGGCATTTCTGTATTTTGGTGATGATTTGAACATTGTTTTTAACCAACCTCTAACTTTTCATGTTCTTGCAATATTAAAACATTCAAAATTACTGACACTTCAAAATAGACACACTGTTCCTGCTTTATCTAGCTAACATTCTCTGCTTCCTTTCCTCTGCTTTTCCATACTTTTCAATTCTTCAGAACTGCCTAAAGTTGCAGAAGGTGCGTAACACCTTTTTTCTTTTATTTTGCTTTGTAAGCAAATAATACTGTTTTTTTTGTCTTTTAAAAATACTGATTTGGATAGCTTATTAGGCTTCTAGAGATGAGAGGTGTTTCAAATGTTCTAAACTTTCTGTTTGGACTGCGGTAATGCTCTGTGAAGTTTGCTTGCCCTTGAATGGCTTGCTGAATTAAGTAAGCACTGCTGTGAGAAATCGTAGTTCATGAAAACCTTGTTATATAATTTTCACTTACCCCAGTATTGATTTTCTTGCTCTTAAACTTATCTTGAGGATCAAAATAAGTTTGTTTGTTTGTTTTTTTAAATTAGAGGTATATTTGTTAATCCACTTTAGCATGGTTCCCTTATGCCCTATCTACCAAAAGGGAGAATCTAACTGCCACTCATTTTCTGCTAACACGTTTAGTGTAATACTGTAATATATTCCGATGTTGATATATGTCCCTTTGCACACTCAGTAAAGGCAGGTGGCTGTTTGTGTTTAGCTTATGTTGGATAATTTGAAAAACATCACTGCTGGGAAATCTTAATGAAGCCCATGGAAGACTGAGACTTGAAAAAAGTGTACATAGATAGCAGGTGCTTCTTATGCAGATTGTTGAATGGACTCATTTACTTAAAGATAGTCAAACATACTTAATTGCTTTCTGCACTTCATAATGTATTTTATTTCCCTTCTCTATGTAAGAATCTGTTCCAAGTGGAGAGAATCAAAGTGTCACAGGAGGTGATGAAGAAGCTGTGGATGAATACCAGGAGTTAAATGCAAGAGAAGAGCAGGACATTGAAATAATGATGGAAGGGTGTGAATGTGCTATTTCTAATGCTGAAGCCTTTGCAGAGAAGTTGTCAAGAGAGCTACAAGTGCTAGATGGGGTAAGCATTTCTTCTTATATACAGGATATTAGCATCTTGAACTGGTTTCTCTGATACTATGTAACGTTCTTTGAAAAAGTAGCTAAGGTGTTCTGTGGTATATTTAAGTGTAAATGTGTATCTGCTCCCAAGGAGAGCTGCATCCTGTCATCAGATTTTTAAAATCTTCAACTTTTCTCTTTACCTTCCGGGCCTTCTGGGATGAGTCGCAGGCTTTCAGATGAGAAGCTGTGAAGGAAAAAAGGGAGACGTTCTGCATATACCTTTCTTGAAGGCAGCGGTGCAGGAAGAGAGAATAGACATTACAGTCATGTCCGTGGATGTGAACTCTTGAGCCTAAAATTCTACTCTCAGTGTAATTAAGAAATGGATTTATTCTAGTAACATTGAAATATCAAATCATCTGTACCATATTGTTTGCTACTTTGCTTTTTAACCAACCCAACCAACCAACGTTGTAGAGGTCACTTAGAAAGCTTAAGAAGATGCAAGTGATACAGAATTGAGGGAACAGTCAATGATCCCTCAAATTGTCAAGCTATATGTGTCTCATATTTTTTTAAAACAAGTGCTGTCATAAATAGCTGATCTTGAAACAAGAATTGTGACAGCTAAACTGTTTTTCTGGACTTAGATGATCTCTAAAGGTCCCTTCCAACCCCTACCATTCTCCGATTCTGTAACTTAAGATGTTCCAGTATAGTAGAGATTTTGCTTTTTGATTTTGTGCAGATCAATACTTCAATTCTAAGAATTTGAGCAAAGTTCTGATTTTACATCTTTTCTTTATGGAATAAAAAATTAACAGACTGACAAACTGCTCCGTTCAATAACACTTGAAATGAGAAGGACTACAATCTAATATTGTTGCTTTCAGCAAGGGTTTTGGGATTTGACAGTAGCAGAAGGAGATATCAGAATGCTTTTGATGTCCCTTAAAATGTTTTTGCTTAATTTTCTGCACAGGCAAATATCCAGTCAATTATGGCCTCGGAGAAACAGGTGAATATCTTGATGAAGTTGCTAGATGAAGCTCTAAAGGAAGTTGACCAAATTGAGCTAAAGCTCAGCAGTTACGAAGAAATGCTTCAGAGTGTTAAAGAGCAAATGGATCAAATTTCAGAAAGCAACCACCTAATCCATCTCAGCAACACAAATAATGTGAAACTACTGTCAGAGATAGAGTTCTTAGTGGTACGTACTTTCATTGTGTTTACTATGGTTGTATAAAATTCTTTTAGGTTGCTACCCTCTTTAGCAACCATGTATGAGGTTCATCTAACAGAATGAGTTTACTTATCTGTTTTATTATTGCACTCATTCAGAAATTCTTTATAATGATAGAAATGTAATTCTCATTCTTGGTTCAGCAGCATAGCCCACTAACCTGCTTCTGACTTACAGACAATACTATCCATTATTTTGTAGAATCACATGGATTTGGCTAAAGGTCATATAAAGGCCCTTCAGGAAGGAGATCTGACGTCTTCTCGAGGCATTGAGGCCTGCACTAATGCAGCAGATGCCCTTCTGCAGTGTATGAATGTAGCGCTTCGTCCAGGTAATGTTTCTTTTAGACTACAGGATAGCATACAAAACTTAAAATGGTAGTGCCTTTACATGCTTTCCCAACTAGTCTCAGATTTTGTTTGCAGACTGAGGGAATTGTGACCTGTAATATTACTATGTGTTTTGTACACTATGAAGTTGTTCTTGGTTTTAGGACATGATATGCTTCATGCAGTGAAACAGCAACAGCAGCGGTTTAGCGACTTGCGTGAGCAATTTGCACGGAGACTGGCCAGTCATTTGAACAGTGTGTTTGTTCAACAGGTATTATTTCTTACTATTTTATATGAAATTGTCAGTCACAAGCTTTTACTTAGAAGAAAAATAATTCACCTTTGGGGCGTGTTTCTTACAAGGAAAGGCTGTGGGATGTGGGACTCTTCAGCCTAGGGAAGAGGAGACTGAGGGGGAGATCTCGTTATACTTAGAAGTATTTAAAAGGTGTATGTCAAGAGAATGGGACAATGTTTCTTTCCATAGTGTCCAGTGATAGGACTAAGGGTAATGGACGAAATCTGCAACACAAAAAGATCCACCTAAGCTTAAGAAAAAACTTGTTTACTGTAAGGGTGAGGGATTTCTAGGAGTCCCTTCCAATTCTCAACATTCTATGAAAACAGGACACGTTCTATGCTGTAATGAGTAAATTAATGGACTGCTGGAGGCACTTCAGGCCGACATATTTTTAAACACACCAAAGTTTAATTGTCTACAGAAAACTCTTACCTTTAAAAAAAAAAAAAAACAAAACACACCGCTTTTTAGTGGTTTTGCTACTGAGATAAATGCAACATGTGATATTTAAGTATTTACTTTAATTGTAAAGCATGATGGATTGAGGAGAAAAAGCACTGATTTTGTTTTCAAGGGTGTCAGAGGCTAAGAGCAGTGGAGTTCTGAACTTCAGGGGCCATTAAAAGAAAAAAAAAAAAAAGCAAAATGTCTAAACCTTGATAAATTTTGTGTGACTTCATTTGAAATACTCAGAAATCACTGTCCTGAGACTTGTTACCTGAAATCTGGATGTCCTTTTTTAGCATAATTTTAAATTTCTGTATTGTTTTTATTTCCAATTAGTTTACTCAGACCTTCCTTCAACTTTATAACAGGTCCTTCTATCTTTCAGTTCCTGTGAGTACATTGGGTTTGATACAGGCTTTTTTAACTAATGTTTTTGAGCGTGACTCACCTAACTAGCAGCTACATATTTGGCTTTACAAAAGGAAATTTGCCCTTACCGATTGCAGAGCTTCAGACTTGTGCCCTTTCTCACATCCTTTAGTTTTATTAGCCCTCAAGCTTTGTTTATCTGTTTGAGCTAACACTCCTCTAATCTGATCTCCAGAAATTGCTAAGAGACAGATTGAGTTGTATGGAGGAAAGATATTTTCAGGAGACTGTAATATATGTACAACTTGCAGATGCTACAATTGTGGCAACTTGTAATATTTGTATTTTTATAGTTATTAGCACAATCAAAGTTTCTGCTTTTATGTATTAGACTGAGTGCAGAAAATGGAATAGAGATAATTGTATAGAAAATCTCATTCAACAATACAAGCCTGTTGTCTTATGGCAAAGATAAATGCTTCCTACATTTTCTTCACTTTGCAGAAGAATTCTAGTTATACAGTACATAATTTTTTTGCCTTTAGCTTCTGTTCTTAAGAAGGTATGTTTCTCTTGTTCCTCTTCATATTAAGAAAAACTGAGCACAGATTATGTGTCTTGGCCTCTAAATGAGCAAATAGAAGCTGTGCCTGTGAAGCCCTGTGAAAATGCATTCACAAAGATTGAATATTGGACTTGTATGTGAAGTGACTGTTAAGCAGAATGACTTTTCTGATACTGTCATCTAAGGATTTCTTTTTTTTTAATAAGAGATGGTTATTGCTGTGTAATACTGTGCGTATGAGATGAAGTACGTCTTAGGAGATTTTTTGGTGCTATTGAAAATGCTGTTACTAATTTGCATTTTAAAAAAGAATTAGTACCAGAATGTTTAACTAATAGCAGCCTCACATTGTCCTTCATCTAAACTTGCCCTCTGCAAAGTTTTGGCCTGCTGTTAGCTGTGAGGTATTAATCAGATAAAAAATATCACCTTACTGTAAGGTTAAACAAGAAGAGTTCATTAACTGTAAGAGATGTGCCTCTGCAAAGCCTTCTGCTTGTTGTAAAAGAAAACTGCAGTATTTGTATACTTCATTTTGAGGCAACGGTTCACGTGTTAAAAGTATAATACATTTTTGTGTTACCTTACTTAAAATTACCTCGCTTTGTCATTCTGAACAGAATATAGCAATTTCTCAGTCCCATGTTTTTTATAAATCTAACTAGAATTCTTTGCTCCCTTTGAGCATGTGAAGAGTTGCATTATTTGTTTGGAATGATTCTTTAAAAAAATAAGTTGAAGCACTTCAGAAAAAAACAAGTCAGATAAAAATTTCTAAATTAAAATGACCAATGAATACCTGATGTCTAGGCAGTTGCTAATGCAAGTAAGGTGTCTCCTGATTCACAGCTCATTAGATGGAAAACAAAAGTTGTGTTGACATTTCAGGTTAAATATAATTATCTTGGAAGTATGAAATTGTTTTCTTCAAAAAAAAACCCCAAAAACAAACAAACCCAATGCTGTGATTTAAACTACAGTTGTAGAATGAGAAAAATGAGAATAAATCTTAACGTTTTTAAACAGAAATGCAACTTTGGATTGCTATTCACTGCAGTGTTAAAAACTGTTTGCAGTAACTAACAGTTAATGTAGTTGTCTTTATTGTTTCTAAATAATATTTTATTAACTTTACTGTGTGTCTGTAAGTTTAAAAGTTTTGGGTTTTTTTTCTAAACCGTGTTCAGCATTTAATTAAAAGTCAACTCTGGACTTTGTGTGGACTACAGTTGTGTGGAGGGAGAGAGAACGTGTGAGAACTGATGGGTTTAAGACTTGACCAAGGCTTGGCCAAAGCAGGCTAAAGACGGTTGAGTTACAGCAGGCTTTCAGAGATGTAGTATAAAGCTCCTCATTAGCACCTAGGCTGCCTGTTGACTGGAGACTTGAAATGTCTTATGGTATATGGGAACATCAGCTTTAAAAGGAAGCAGCTATGGATTTTACTTTATTTTTTTTTTAGATAAATAATCTCTTAGAATATTTCAGAAACAATTGGATACTTGTTAAATCTTCAGTGATGTGTACCTTGCTTTCTTGTGGAAAAAAATGCCTAATTTGACTCGTCCCTGAAGACAAAGTGGTGAACTTCAAGAACCTTAGGGTGAACAAGCTTACTAAGATGCATTACCTGCCACAGCTGTAATATCTCAGCGTCATACTATGTTAGATGTCTTTTCAGTCTGTGTCTCTAGGCTTTGTTTCTATGCAAAGTATTTTGATACTTTTGTGTTTGTCTGAACGGGATGCTGTCTTCATTTTGAATTTTTCAGGAAACTTCTAGTATATTTGTATAGTGCTTCCAGATTTACTTCCATGCTTTCTCTTACCAAGGGTCACGATCAGAGTTCTACTCTTGCCCAGCATTCTGTTGAATTGACATTACCCAATCACCATCCATTTCACAGAGATTTACTTCGATACGCTAAACTGATGGAGTGGCTCAAGAACACAGATTTTGCAAAATACGAAGGGCTTACTAAGGTACGTGAGCACTCAAATGATGCCAGAGTCAAAAGAATAACCTGTGTGTATGTTCACATCCTTCTAATATTCCTTTACATTAAATATAATTCCCTGCTCCTCTTTTCTTATTCCTCTTTGGAATAAGAGACTTCATTTTTTGGTATCATATGCAGTATATTTGGTTTTTTTCCTTCAAGGTTCTGTGTCTCTATTCTAAAGTGTCATAAGATATTAAGATTAATATTAATGTAAAACAACTTTGCATTTTACAATCTGGTAGTAAAGTAAAATATTTATGCTATTTTCATGTCGATATGCCTCTTGCTAGTGTTGACAGCTTTGTTTCAACAGACATTCATTTCACTTGGGATTATCAAAAATTTAAGAACTCTCTTGTAAAGTAGATTAAATAGAAATGTTTTGGCCTTGTGTATATGTAACTAAACTACTTTGTTTAAAACTGACATAGAGTGAAAAATTACTACAGAAGTACAGAAAATGTTTAAATAAAAGTCAAAAGAAAGTTAACCCTTGTAGAACAGCTCATCTTTAATTGTTAAAGTACTGTCACTCTTAAAAACACGAGCATGGAAGACAGAAATTAGATGCTTAAAATGGCTTTGAAGTAGTTGTTCTTTTGTCTTCAGTGTAAGGTCAATGAACGGTTGACATCTTTATGGTCTTCTGGTAAGATCTTGTAAATTATCTTACCTGTTTGTATTTTATGTGTGCTAAGTAACAAAATTTTGAAAAAAATTCTTGGGTGATCTTTGTCGATAAATAAAATGTTATTGCAACCTTTGGCTAGAAATATAAACAAACCAAATAGTCTTCAGACTTAGTTGTCATGCCTCTTGTCTTTTTAAACTTTGAGCTGATTTTTGACAGCTTTGCAAGTGAATTATTGTGGGATTGATTGAATCTTGAAGTAAGTGGATACAAAGAGTTTACACCTCTAAAAGTTTTCTGGTCTTTTGTTTTCCTTCTGAGAATAGTAGTAAGGGAAGTGACATAGGAAGATGTGTAGGGAATGGCATCCTATTTGCTTTTTGGGGGCATAGTCTAGTAAAAGACACTACAGAGAATGATGCTGAATTCTTTTCATTCTGTTCTTGAATTGAATCCTATGTAGCTCTACCACTAGAAATCCCGTTTCTTTGTAAAACATTGGATATCTTTCCTTATGGAGAAGTACCAGTTTCTGATGCTCAGTTAACTCACTAGGAAAATGAATAGAGCCTGCCTAAATCTCACTAATATTTTTTTTTTGTGCATGCTACATAAATATATATACATGTGAAGTCCAAACCAGTTTGTTATTTAGTAGAACTTAGATACTTGTTGATTTAAATAACTATTTAACTGTAATACAACAAAGTCAGTGTATACACCTGTTAACTAACTTTGCATTCTTCCTTTAAGAATTATATGGATTATTTATCACGACTATATGAAAGGGAAATAAAAGATTTCTTTGAAGTTGCCAAGATCAAGATGACAGGCACAACCAGAGAAGGAAAAAAGTTTGGTAAGCTTCTGGGAGCCACATACCTTGTTTCGAATCTTGTTATTCCCTTCTGTAGTACTCACTACAACACCTAGGGTCAATTTTATAATGGTGCAAATTTGTTTAATTTTGGCAAGGTAGAAAAGTTGGATGAAAAATAAGATTCATAAAACTTCTGTGAAATTGGTCAAGATAGAAGAATAAAATATGAGATTTCTCTGTTGTTTTTTTTCAAACTTTTAACTTTCACTTTTTAACTAGTCATATTTTATTACTTGAACTATCCCATTTTATTACTGGGACAAATTTGTAATTAAAGAAAACTTGGACAGCACTTGTGTGTGTTCTTTCTGCTATTCTTTCTGCTTTTCATAAGTTTTGGGTGAATTTTGAAGAAGCCAGTTTTAATGCTAATTCTGCCGAAGGAAATGTGTTTCATTGTGGTTTTAGTAGGATTTAGCTAGGTAGTCTGAGACTAGAAAACATATTTTATTGACTTGTAGGTCTTCATATTTAAGGAAGTATATATTCCTGCTAGGATTTAATAGCCTAGTGTGAGTAGGGAAGTGAAGCTTTAAATGAAAAGATCGAAATCCTTACAAAGGAACAGTGATCTGTGTGTGTTTATATATTGGCTAGTCTATATTTTAAAATTCACTGTTTCAAAACTTATTACACAGTTCACTAGTTTCCAAATTCAGAAATTATGTGCAACTTTAACTAGATCTGCCAAGCCTATTTTGGATCTTGAACTTCTGATTTAAAGTGTGATAGTAGAGAACAGAAAAAAAAATTAAAGGAAGAAAGCAGGAGCTTCTTGAGACTTTATTGAGGGAGGAGGAAGCTGGAAAGACAAGTCTTGGCAAGCTGTGGAACACGGAGAGCAAGTAGTGCCATAATCTATCATTGTCAGAACAGTTAAATTTATACATCTTGAAAAGCTACTTTATTGCAAGAAAAAACTCCACTTTATCCTAAAAGAAATTGATTTCTAAAACATTCTAAACACTTTATGTTGGCACTTCTTTAGTGATTTACTTTTGTGAGGAGAAAGGTGTTTGTAGCAATTTTGTAACTGTTGTAGATTAGATGTTATGGAATCATCAGGCATTTTAGAGGAAGTGGTTGTTAATTCACCAGCATGAGTTACACTTTGAGAAGGCTTCTGTCCTGTATTTGTGCAAATGTATTTATTTTGTAACAGCTTATAGTGGTGTGCAATTTCAAAGGCTTCTATGTTGAAGGTAGTGGTTGTGCTATTAGCAGTTGCACATTAATTCAAAATACATCACTACTTAATAGAGAACTTTTTAAAGGAATAGTGTAGGTACATAATGCTCCAGTTGTACTTGGACACTAAAGATGACCTGTTTACAAGCTGTGTCGGTGTGTGTTCTTGCCTTTTTTTTGTGCTTTGGGAATAGCACTGCTATGTGAATGCCTCAAGCGCAGAGGGGATGCTGGGAGAATTCTGGCATTCTGTGCTAGTGCAAAGTTTTCTGTCTGCATTTTTATGGCAAAAAAATCTGGATTGTGAGCATTCACACTTGTCTTAAGTAGTCACTTTTTTTTTTCTTTTTTCTTTTCTGATGAAGCCAAGACTTTGATACTTAAATACCATAAAGGCAATGTGGAAAGAGTGTTACTACTGTCATATGTTTTTAAGATGTGGCTTCTCAGAAGCTACTATGGCTCCCCAATTGTCCAGGGCCTGATCTTCACCTTTTGTTCTTCCCATTCTATAATATTGTCCCGTTCATTTGGAAATTGAGTATGATAAAGAAGTGGGAGCAATGCATGACAGAAGTATATGCCAAACACATCAGACCTAAGCATCTTTATTCAAAAACTGCTAAAACCACCAAGATCTAAAAATTAGGCTGGAATTAAATTCGAGTTAATTCTGGTAATTGTCAGTAATGTTGCCTACTTAAGAATATCTGGTATTTAAGACATGTTTGTGGCATTTGGAAGTATTTACTCATTCTATTACAGTAGACTCTGCTTGCCTGCTCCATTCTGGGGGGCTTGTAGCATTCATCTTCATCAAGATCTTCTTAATACCACATATTGCTTTTAGTGTATGTATGCAAATGCCTTTTACTGGTTAGGGATTCTGTTTTTACTACAAATGCCCGTTTAGTCTAAATTTCATTTTGAAGTCCATTTGAGGAAACTAGTTTATTCTCCAAAACCAGGAAAGAAAATAAAAATCCACCTTGTACATTTTTAAACTCTATATTTATTATTTTCATTGATGACTGCAAGTTCTGAGACAAATTTTGGTGCAGCATGAATATAAAATATGTATTCTATATGCAAACGTCCTGATTTGTGAGCAACAGAAAAGCTTAGCCAGTTTTACTGTCAATACCAGTGACTTTGCAGTTTCGGTATGCAGATTTTAAATTGAAGAGGTGGAAAATATCTGTGACTCAGTCCAAAGTGGCATAAGTACATCTTAATTTCTTCATGGCTATTATCAATATGATGATTGATCTTAGAAACTGAGTCATTCGCAATATTAACACTGACAAATAAAACCATAATTTAATGGACTTCTCAATTTGGGGAACTTAAATGTATTACCAAAAATGTTCTTTGAACACACTGTGTAAGAAAAGGCCAAGTTTTATACCAAGAACCTTACTGTTTTCCATGTAGCTTAGATACTGAATTTCTAGAATAGCACCTCTCCAACTAAATGTGTTTGCTATGGAGTTACTTGCTGCTTATAGTTCTCTGCATGTTTCTTTCCAATTAGAGCTTAACTTGCATCTTGTGCATGGTTTGTGCAAACTGCATTTTAACTTGTCTTTGTCTTTGATGCTTGCAACCTAATCCATCCCAGCTACACTGCCTCGAAAAGAAAGTGCTGTCAAACAAGAAACTGAGAGTGAGTATAACTAGTTGCATTAGTTGGTATTGTCAATGCATGTGTGTCGATGTAAAGATGTAGTGCTGCATCATGGAAAATCTACCTAACACTGAAGCACTCTGTTCAGAGTAGCAGAACCATCATTTTTGCAAGGCAAAAATGAAGTGTGGCTAAAATGGCCTGACATAGAGAAGGTTCACAGGTAAAGGCAACATCCTTTGGCTTTCCCATCCTGCTAGTTGACCTAAATAATACGTTTGTGCCTGAAAGCTTGTCTTAGTTTTCCAACTCTTCCAGTAAGGTTGAGGTAACAACTTCAGTTAGATCTATGGATTTTAGTCTTGTCCCTGGACTAGAATACCAACATGGCAGTCACGTGAAACTTGCAAGAAACTTGTTTGTGGTTGAGATTTGAGAAGTTCACATGGGGCTGTGAAATATTGATGATTTCTTGGTGTTTTTTGTTGTTAGCTTTCTCCATCCTGTTCCAACATTTCTTAAAGTTCGAGAGGAGAAAAATAAAAATATTTGCTCCTCACCTAGGAGAGGGGCCCACAGTATCAAGAAGATATGTCTAAATGTTAATTATGAGGTAAAGGAGAAGGGGAGCATAAACAGTAGAGTTCTGTGGGATTGCAGAGCCAGCAAAATACCCGGAGCAAACTATGTAAACAAAAGGATGCTAATAGCAGAAAGATCAAGATAAAAAGTACCTGTGTGTATATAAAGCTTTTTATTTCTTTTCCTTCTTGTGGATTAATTCTGTTTGCCCAGAGTCCAGTCACAAAGATCATAACTGGTCTTTGCTTTCAAGTTTTCAAGGACATTATCTCTCCCAGTATTCTTGTATTTCACAGTTTTGTTCCTTTTATACCCTTTTCCCATAGTTTACAGTGAGGGCTGATACAGCTGCATTTTACTTTGAAACTTACTGAGGTATTTCAGTTGCGATCTAATGAATAAAGAATGTGTTTATAGCAAAAGCATTTTCAGCTTAGACACAAATAGTTAGCTGATTTTAATGTAAGGCTGTTAGCAGCTCTGGATCTTGTATGTTCTGTAATGAAGTTGTTCTTCTTGACTCTTTTATTCTGCCTTTGCTTCCCTCATTCATAGTGTCTTTATTTCACAGGTCTTCATGGAAGCTCAGGAAAACTGACTGGGTCTACTTCTAGCCTAAATAAACTCTCTGTTCAGAGTTCGGGAAACCGTAGGTCTCAGTCATCTTCGCTGCTGGACATGGGAAACATGTCTGCCTCTGACCTTGATGTGGCTGATAGAACAAAATTTGATAAGGTAAAGTCAAAACATTGTATAGGATTCTCTCTTTTTTGTATTAAAAGCATCTTGCATATCCTTCTTGTATAGTTTAAAAATCTGTACTGTGTAAATGTTAAAACAGACCAATTTCAAATTATGTATACACCACATATCTAATAACAGCAGTGTCTAAGGTACATTCTCTGATTTTAAGATTCAGTTTGGTTCCTGAGTGTCCTGTGTAGGATCTTCAGAGAGTACCAAGCATAAAAGCATGGCCTATTAAGCCTAATATGCCTTTTATAGCAAATAAGGATTGAACTGATGGATTCTTCAACAGACTTTATTTGTCTCAATACAAACATTAATGTATTCTGTCAGTTTTTGCCAGTATGTAAACATAAGTGCAAGATAAAGCAGAGTGTTATTTTAGCCAGGACCTGAGTATGGCTTCACAATTTGATTTATAGTTATCATCAGTTTTCATCATTAACCAATGGCACTAAGTTGTTACTGGAGTGTTCTCAGCATCTGGAGTATTTCAGCTGAACCTTTAAAAGTGACAGTACTTCTCATTTCTTGTGGAATTAACTTCTCAGTACTGTGAAGGGAAAAGGAGCTATTATCAGAGTAAGAGAGAAAAATAATTTTGTTCTCTGTTGAATTAATTTGTGAAGATGGATATTTTTATTCTAGCTTCTTCAAATCCTTGCTCAATCACTTTTGTGAGCAAATATTATTTGCTTGAAACAGTATAAAGTGTTTGTTATATTACATACCTGTTGCAGCACCTTCTCTGGAAATAAAATGATCACTTTTAAAAACAATTTTATACAGGTATTGTGCTGATTTTTTTCAACTCTTCCTGGCTTTTATCTCACACCTGCTGGGGACATGAATGTGACTAATATAAACACAGTTTTAAGCTATTAGAGGCAATCGAGTAGATTTTAAACTTTTTTTTTCAAGAGGAATTTTCAGTAGTGTGGATTTACTATGCAGATAGATTTATTTCATTTGTGTAAATTATTGCACGTCCTAATCCTTAAGTACTTGCAGTACTTGTATTGTGTAAATTTGATAGATTAGAATTACATCTAACACCTGGTTGACCATTTCAGTAAGTGCTTTTAATTACATTATTTTAATGAATTCTTGACAAAACTGGTTTATTTTAGATTAAAACTAAAAATTGTGATGAATACTTCTACAAAACCTGCTGTTGGTTTCAGTGGCAGCTATGTAGAAGCTTTTCCACAAAGTAGTTATCCTCTACATACAAGATTACTTGGTTTTCTTCCCTGAGTCTTTTAATTTTGTTATCTTCCTCTCAGCAAACCCAGGCAGAAAAGAGGGTGGCACAACCTCTGACTTAATATTAAAATGTGAATGTTTCGTTATGGCACAAATGTCCTTCCTCAGGCTGCGTCTAGACAACTTCTAGTTGTGGATAAACATAGATTGTTCTTCCCAGTGTTATTTGCATGAGAAGGAACTATGTTGAAGATGAAGATACCACTTTGAAAGATCTAAGTACAAATTGTTTCTATTAAGTAGAAATAAGCCTCTTAAAGCTTACTGAAGATAGAAAGTAATAAAATCCTATGTAACAGCCAACTAGAATCAGTATTATTAACTGTTTGTTGTGTTAATAAAATATATTAAAATAATAAAATATTTGGCTTTCTTTTAGATTTTTGAGCAAGTATTAAGTGAATTAGAGCCTCTGTGTCTGGCAGAACAGGACTTCATTAGTAAATTTTTCAAACTACAACAACATCAGAGCATCTCAGGAGCAACAACGGTATGGTTCTTCATTCTGTCTGTCACTGAAGTAAAAAATCTTGAACAGGTCTCATTAGACACCTGTTTAAAAGCTAACTTCCAAATCTATCTGGCAGTTACGTGATCCAAGTGACTGATAATTTTTCTGCATTAGCTGGCAGAATCTTCTCTTTGTCTAAGCAATACAAAGTCTATTAAGCACTGACATGTTTCTTTTGCCATGTCCTTGTTTCCTCATAAGATCACAATTAGTATCATGCTATGTAGGAATGCAATGGGGAGTAATTGTAGATACTGTTGTATTTGGTGGAATGTGACCAGAAAAGTACAAGAACCATGCAAAATGTTCTATTTACTACTTCTGGGTGGCGGGGAAGCTGATACCTCCTTTGGGTTTTGTCAGATATATTTATCATTTAAATACAGAATTGGAGACAAGCTTTCAACTCCCTCTATATACATTCCTTGCTCTTACAGAATGAAGCGGAGGAAATGGATGGAGTAACTTTATCTCGTTCATTCACTTCTGGTGTTCCCCAAACAGTATCATCTGAGTACGTGCTGCTTGTGTTGGTTATTGTTTCTTAAGCCTACATGTGAATTTATTTGGCATAATAAACTTTTTTCCTCTATTGTCAGAAATTGTTCCTTTCTAGTGAAGGTGAATAGTGAACTCTTAATTTGTACCTAAACACTGAATGTATCCATAAATATAAGATTTTTTTTTTATATAAAGATGGATGTTTCTGTCTATAGTAGTGTAAAAAAGATGCTTAATTCTCTTAATATCTGGCAAAGTGGAACTCAACACTAATATCCAAAATATGCTTTGAAAAATATGCTTAGCCAAGTTCTGAATTTGAGTGCAAGGGAGCTTCCACACAAAAAGTATTTCTTGGAATATTTTACACCTGTAACTATAGATTTTTACTGTGTGGCATTGGCTTTTTTCCCCTTAGCAATGTTCTGAAAATCATGAGACTTGTTGAATGCAAATAAGACTACTATAGGCAACAAATTTGTCCTAAAAATGTTACAAAAGAGCGTGTACAATAGCCTAGTAAGCTGTCAGAGTAATGTTTTTCTTATGCATTTTTAATAGGAAGGACATGATCCGACAAATGATGACAAAAATATTTCGTTGTATTGAACCTGAGCTGAACAATCTTATAGCGCTGGGGGACAAGATTGATAGCTTTAATTCCCTTTATATGTTAGTTAAGATGAGTCATCATGTATGGACAGCACAAAATGTGGACCCAGCTTCATTTCTCAGCACAACTCTTGGAAATGTTTTGGTGACTGTCAAAAGGAACTTTGATAAATGCATTGTAAGTGCTTCAGTTATTCTGATTAAGCTAACCATCATATTATAGGAAGCCCACTCCTCAGTTTGATATTGTATTTCTTTATAGTTAAATTCTTGCTTTGAAGTGAAAATGAATAACTTTATTGCTGTTCTACTGGCTGGCTATTTGTAACAAATATGACCCACTTGTTCACTGCTCTGAGGTAGTTGACATTTTTTGGTTGTTTATTGAAACTTACATTCTTACTGAGATTGAAGAAAACTGTAGTGCTCTGCTTTTTTTGCTTAGCAAAACAAAACCTCACAGACTTCAGAGGATTTTGCTTTTCCTCTTTGAGTATAATACGCCAAATTAGATCTCTTCTATGCATTCAGTTATTTCTGTCTTGCATCTAACAAAAACTCGGTTTAGATAAAATGGCAAACCTTTTGGCAGTAGCAGAGGCAGTTTTGAATGTCAGAAACTTCCTTTTGCTAATACAGTTTGACCATTTATTTTTCCCTTTTTTTTCTCAATACTAAATAACAAAACAAAGGAATAACAGCTGGAAGATTTTACCTGCTGATCTTCCTTTTTTATTTCCACTTATTTTATTTCTTAACAAATTTCTGAGGGTAAAAAGGGAAGAAGGCTAAGTAGATGTACTAGTTGGAAGATAAAATTATTTCTGTGTTTGAATAAATGTCAGTTTTTCAGCATGTCTGCATTATTCTTTTCTTTCAGTATTTGTTTCATGGCTGGGATTTGTATTTTAGAGGCTAACATGTGTTGTTTTAAATTTAAGAGTAATCAGATGAAGCAGATGGATGAAGTAAAAATCTCAAAGAAGAGTAAAGTTGGGATCCTTCCATTTGTTGCTGAATTTGAAGAGTTTGCAGCTCTCGCAGAATCGATTTTCAAGAACGCAGAACGACGAGGAGACCTAGACAAAGCCTACATAAAACTTATTAGAGCTGTCTTTGTCAGTGGTAGGTCTCTGAGGTTTTCAGTTATTAAAAGAATTGTTTCCTCCTATTTACATATAATTTTGCTCCAATTAACAGTTGGTTTTTCTTTTTTAATCTATGCCATGTGGCTGATACTGTGCTGAAATTTTGGTTATGTGTTTTACTGGTACAGGAGCAAGTGTAAACCTTTTTTACTGTATTACACTTTTAAAAGCAAACTGTAGATATTTCCCTGTAGATATTTGTATATAGCTGTAAAGTAACTGGGTTATGAAAGAGGGAAGTGGTTAGGACTTATAGAGGGAGAGAGGACACAGTGAAACAACATGTCCCATCTGAAGCAGTTTCCTGGTTTTTTTTCTCCCCTTATAGCTTAGATGAGGAGATGAAACTGAATGGACTCCCTGGCACTTGGCCCTAATACTGTTCATCTTCACAGCCCTGTCTAAAATAAAATCACTTGAGTTCTGGCTATGAATTTGACCCATTCGAGGCACGTTAGGTCCTTTGTGTCCTAGCCTGACACATCAGAATGTCTCTCCAAACCTCCTTGTTTTCCCAGCCATAGTATGGAAAAACAGCAGCAATGATGCCCTTGTTCTGCTCATTTTATTTAACATTCAAAAAAAGATGAGAGGAGGAGGAGTATGTAAGCCAATGAATTCTGAAAAGAAGTTGTCCTGTTTTAAAATGAGGAGAGGGGCACAAAGGGACAGACCTCTGGATTCTGATTTGTCCTGCAGATTTTTCAAGGAACTCCACGTATAGTAGTTCCCAACCACTTTTAAGGGAAGATTGGGCAAGAGGAGACAACAGAGGCAATAAAGCTAGTTTGAGGAAATTAGAGCATAGTGATTCTGAACTCATAAGAAAATCATGAAGAGACATCGCTTCTTAGTACGGTAGACTACAGTCCACGTGTAGTCAGCAGGAGCGTCCCAGCTGACAGCACAGTAAATTTTGAAACTTCCATTTGATTGCATCCCACTTTTCTATCCCTAAGTTAAACGTGATATAATTAAGAAAACACTAATAGATAGGCAAAACTATACAATGATAACATAACTAGTGTAGGAAGAACTTAGAAAAGTATGTTTTTAAAGGGGTTTGGAATTATGCCAGCCAAACACCAAAGAAGAAACAAAGCCAGTTTCAGACAAGTACAGAGAAAACTTTAAGAAAATGAATTATAATGGGGGAGGATAAGGGATAGAATTAAGAATTAAGATGAAACAAAGATAATATTATGTAAAAAAAAATCAGTGTAAGCAGTATGCTTAATGCAGTGGGATATTTAATTTACAAGTAATGTTTTAATTTACAAAGTCAAAAGGATGTAGCAAAGGGGGGGAGGCTAGAAAATTACATGGGAAGAACAAAAGTGGCTGTAGCTGACGTTTCCTAATTGGCAATTCAGTGTTCTGACTGAAAAGAATTTGTGGTCTTTATTCATACTCCAGTGTCCAGGATCACTTTCATGGCAAGCATCTTGGTTGTTTCAGCAAAACAATTGATGGATGAATGAGCTTAAAGGATTTAGGTGCCCTCTTGGTTTAAGCTATCCTATTTCAGCCTGCTTTTAGGTGCAATAAGGGAATGATAGGTAGAATTTCTTTTTTCTCCTCTGGGTTTTTTTGGCAGGTATGGAAGTAACAGACCTGTATACAAGAGTATCGATTTTGATTATTAAATTTGGGGATTGACAGTAACTTAAAACTAATAAACAAAAATTGAAAGACTGAGAAGTAATTTTAAAACAACCCACCACCTTATTGAAGTTAGGTTTTTTTTTGATATAGCAAAAAGGGGAATAAATTTTCTTTCATTTAAGTAGTTTAAGAAATAGACTTTTCTTAAATAGTTCTGTCATGTGAAACATATTAGGGATAATGGAAGCCTGCTCATAAGCCTCCGCACAATGTGAGTTGTTTCTCACTTCTCTAAGTGAAACTGTAGTCACTATTTTGTATCTTTTTATAAGTGACTTTTTTGGCTTACAAATTTCATTGTCTTGGAGCCTGTACATACCTTTTGAAGGCTCTCGGATACTGATTTATTTAGTGGCAATTGTGACAGTCCCTCATACAAATGATTGACATAAAATCCAAAACTCTTTTTCTGACACTTATTAAGGTTATTGGTTCTGTTTTTCTGAATTGGGTTGACCTTTTGGTATTTTAAGTATTTTGCTTTGCTTTTCTTTCAGTTGAAAAAGTAGCTAATGAAAGTCAGAAAACACCCAGAGATGTGGTCATGATGGAGAACTTCCATCATATATTTGCCACACTTTCTCGCTTGAAAATTTCTTGTCTTGAGGCTGAGAAAAAGGAAGCCAAACAGAAATACACAGATCATCTTCAGTCTTATGTAATATACTCACTCGGACAGCCTCTTGAGAAATTAAATGTAAGTATATTTGAGTTTGACTGTGCCATTTAAAGGTTTATATTCTCAAGTGTTTAGTTTACACTATCTAATCTCTTTATCACTGCTCTATCATAATCTTTATCCTGTTTTAGACTTGAGCATGCCTGGCAAGAGCACTCTGTTCAAGAGAGGAACATTTTTCATGGCAGTTAATAGTATTTACTAAACATCAATTGTGTCTTAAGCAAGTGGTTTTGAGGAAGGAAAAGTGAGGGGAAAAGTAATCAGGAATTAGTCTATTTTTTCCCAACTTTTCAACAATAAGAAAAGGTTTAGGACACTTCTCTATGTCCAAACTGAAGTTCAGACTTAATTCTGACTCCTGAATTTTTCCCAGTGTTCATTGCTTTTTCTATAAGCAGAATTTCAGCCATTCATTTTCTGAAAACTCTAAGATGTATTGTGTTTTGGAAAATGAAAATGCTTTCTTGCTGCCTTCCACTTGTTGTGGCTTGACTCTTGCAAGCTCCCACATAACCAGCTTCTTGCTCTCTCCCTAGGCAGGGCAGGGGAGAGAGTAGGAAGAATGAAAGTGAGAAAACTTGAGGGTAAAGACAGTTTAATCAGCAGAGGGGAGAAAGAAGAGGAAACAGAAGTGGTGCAAAGGCACTCACTCACTAGCTCCCACAAGCAGACTAATGCTGAGTCAGTTTCTGGGCAGCAGCCACTTTGAAGAATAAACACCATGCCCACCTCCTCTCCTGACCCTGAATTTTGTAGCTGAGCATGTTACTTTCCATGAAATGCCCTTTGGCCAGGGTCAGCGCTAACCAAAACATCAGTGTGTTAGCCACTCTGTTCTAGCCATAAATCCAAAACACAGCACCCAGTTGGACTGCTGTGAATAACACTAACTCTGTCCAGGCCAGACCCAGTACACTGTTTCAAATGATGTTGTGTCACAGTTACACTTCCCTCCATTTATATTATGTAGAGCTAGCTGTTGTGGGGCAGCGAAAAGAGAGGGCAATTATTAAGAAGTACTGCTGTTGTGTAATTGTGGTTTAAGTAGATAGGTTCCTATTCAGATGCCTACTTACTTAACCCACAAGATCCTCTATTTTCCTAGGCTATGGCCTCATTAACTGAGGATTTTGAGGCTTATTCAGTATTAGTTATAAAGTTGCAAAAAAAGCACTACTTCATGCCCAACTGAAGTAAAAACGGGAGGAAACACAACAGTCATCAAGCAAAATCAAGACAATACACATATGCTTGTCAAACTAAGTGAGTTAGTTTAGATTTATGATGATTGTTAATGCTGGGTTTTTTTTTTTGTTAGCATTTTTTTGAAGGTGTTGAAGCTCGTGTGGCACAGGGTATACGAGAAGAGGAAGTAAGCTATCAACTGGCTTTTAATAAACAAGAGCTTCGTAAAGTTATAAAGGAATATCCTGGTAAGGAAGTGAAGAAGGGATTGGATAATCTCTATAAGAAAGTAGATAAACATCTCTGTGAAGAGGAAAACTTACTTCAGGTAAGCAAAATCATGGCATAAAAACTCAGTAATGTTTACACAAAGGCTTTTGCGTATGTATTCTGTGAGAAGAAAGGTTCTTTTATGATTCCCTGGGTGACCATTAGTAGGTGAGCTCTATTCTGCAAAACATACTGGAAGTAAAGAGAAATATATTTAAATGAACTGTTAACCTGTTATGAAGTGTTTGTACACCATAACAGAATAGACTTTAAATTATGTCTTTTCTGATAGTATTTTTTTTATACTCTGTAAACTTTCTCACTGGAGTTAATGATAATTAAAGAGTTTGAAAAGCTATCAATACTTTTGATAAGTCTGAAACATGAATTAGCAGCACGGTTGTGGTTCAGGGTGTTGAAAGACAAAAGCAGTACCTCTCACAACAACTATTTTTTGCTTTGCAGATTTGGTAGGAGTTATGTAAACACTAAAGGTCATAATGATAATTTTTTAATGTAGCAACTCAGTTTACTGAACTTTTTTGTTAACAAGCTTTAGTTTTAAAATTACACTCTACCTGAGAAATCAAGTGAACCAATGTTTTCTATTTCACATATAATGTATTGTGCCCGTTGATATTCCCTAAAGTTTGCTTTCTTTGGCAGGTTGTGTGGCATTCCATGCAAGATGAGTTTATACGACAATACAAGCACTTTGAGGGGCTGATAGCTCGCTGCTATCCTGGATCAGGAATTACTATGGAATTCACTATACAGGATATTTTGGACTACTGCTCCAGTATTGCACAGTCTCATTAAGTTCTAGCAAGGGAAAAAGAAGCTAGCAAAGTTTATGTCTGTGTGTGAGGGAATCAAACACTATAAGTGCTATGTGTTTTTGAAAGGTGGATTTCCATGTGTATGTGTAAGTTAGCTGCTGTATGTCTCAAGTTACACTCCTGCTTCAAGTGTCTTTCAGGGCAGAATGAAACCTTCGGGGTTCTGTTGCTCTTCTGCTGGATTGGAGTAGTTTTTGAAAGCATTAATTCTGTGAAACACTTTGGATATACTTTTTTCCCTTCCCCTAATGTTCAGATATTTTTATTTATAATCCCTTCTCTTGCTAAAAGCAGTAAGCACTACTGTTTTCACTAATATTTTGCATCTTGGAAATTATGTAAGCATTAAAGACTATCACATCTCTTTATTCTAAAAAGTATGGATGTGGAACTTCATGTAGTGGAGATACTGAATTCTTCTTCTGAGATGTAACGTGACTATAGCTAATTAACTCTTAAATTAAACTGCATTCGTCATTCTTTATTTTTACGTAGTGTTATTTAAAAAAGGTGAAAATGCAACGCTATTTCTGTTGGTTTGTCTCTAGGCATTGTACAATTGCTCCGCTTCTTAAAGCGTATTTTGTTTCTTCCTTTTAGTAAGCAGGGTATATAGCATCAGTATACTTCTCACCATATATAACCCCTTCTGTCTCCTGGAGCTTCAGCTGCCTGTGATGCAGAACCTCATTTTTTCTGTACAGCCTCAGGAAATTGCTAAATTGTTGGGTAGAGCTGGGGTGTTTATAGAATAGAAACAGTTACAACAAAGGTAAGCGTGCAGACCAAGGTAAGGTTTTGATTTGTGAGATGCAGATGCAAGAATGCAACCCCAAAACTGTTACTATGAATAACAGTGTTATAAAACTCAGGAGCAAGAATTTCAACTGGCTTGATGGCAACATTGGGGCACTTGGATTGGAGAGAGCATACTTACATTTAGGTCTTTCAGCTCCTTAAACTCTAGTTGTCCTTCATATACTAATAAAATACTTGATTAATACTGTGTATTATTTGCTTAGAGTGTCTACATGTGACAAAAAGGTAGCAAAGAAGGGAGGTAAGGGTTAAGAGAGGGGAGAACTTCCCTTGAACTAGTCGAGGCAGCTTATAAGAGGACTGTCGCGGTACGCGGGAATCAGACACAGCACTCATAGAGTTATCGTGAATGTTCCGTTTAATGCTCACAAAGCAAGTGATTATATAGACCGCTAAGCAACCGTGTTTACGTCTGATTGGTTTAGTTATGCTAATCACGCGCTTAACCTTTCTTTGGATTGGCCTTCATGTCTTGATCACGCGTTGTCCACGAACACATCTGTGGTGCCAGTAAGTCTCGGCTCAGTGCTCTGGGTTCCGTCTTCTGTATCCGCTTGACATTTAGCTAGACGTTTACTTCCTCAAACTTGTTTACCAAGTTGTCCTGCGATGACCCTACAGCTGGGTCATAAAACTCCAGTATTTTTCCATGTCCCATATCTTTTAGAAAGCTATCCACAACTCCCCCTTTTTCTTTAGCTACAAACATAGTTTGCTTAATCATGCGTGAAAAAACATTAGTAATCATTTGTTGTAAGCACATACAAAAACAAGGAAGAATACAGAAAAATCCAAACACAACATCTCTTTCTTCCTTTAACAATGAGTAATGCTAACAAGTCCGCTGGGGTAGTAAGGCTGCCTTTTGGGGTTATGGTGGGGAACAGCCATTCTAAGATACGGATTCCCCTTTTTTCTTTAAGGCCTGTTTGAAACAATAGGGCAAAAGCATTATTAGTAAGGTTACAGATACATAAGGAAAGGAGTTGCCGATGGCGACGTCGGTCAGCAAAGGCGGCAGCAACTTTTTCACTTATCTGTTGACAATGCTTATCAAGCGAGTTAGTATCCAACACAGTTGCCGCAGCAGGATCGGACCCTCGAAGGAGGGCTGTGAGAGGAGCAAGGTCCTCATTCGTCAAACCTGTTATCGGTCGGAGCCATTGTAGTTCGCCCACCAAACGCTGTGCTTCCGCTAATGTTTGAGGCCGACAATACAACGAAGGTTGAAGAGGATGTACAGCAGTATCAGTAATTTTCCAACCTAGATACTTCCAGGGCGAGGAGGTTTGCACCTTTTCTGGGGCGATAGAGAGACCTCGACGTGCTAATTGGGAAGTTACAGTTTGTACAAAACATGCAGAAAAGGCGTTAGGAGCACAAAACAAAATATCATCCATATAATGGTAAATGATAATATCCGGATACTGGGTCCGGACAGGTTGCAATGCCCAGGAGACATAAAGTTGACACATTGTTGGACTATTTTTCATTCCTTGGGGGAGAACTACCCACTCATACCTTTTATCAGGCTCAGCGTGATTTGTACTACGCAATGTGAATGCAAAACGGCCTGTATCTTGGGGCTGCAAAGGAATGGTAAAAAAGCAATCCTTTAAATCAATAACCAATAAACACCAATTGGCAGGTAACATTGTTGGAAGTGGTAGCCCAGGTTGTAAAGCTCCCATAGCATACATTTGGTCATTTACAGCTCGTAAATCATGCAAAAGTCTCCACGTTCCAGGTTTTTTCTTGGGGATGACAAAAATGGGTGTGTTCCATGGGCTAATTGAAGGTTTAACATGGCCTGCATCCAGTTGTTCCTGTACCAATTGTGCAGCAATAGTTTGGCGCTCTTTAGTCATAGGCCACTGCTCCACCCACACCGGTTCGTCAGTTTTCCACTGAATAGCTGGGACGGGCGGCGCCCCGGCAGTGGCCGTCATGCCAAATTTGAATTGGGTTGTGGGATGTTAATATATGCACCCATTTGTGCCATAACGTCTCTCCCAAGCAGACCTAACAGATCTCCTGGAAGGGGCATCACATAAGGGCATAGGGTTGCCGATTGTCCTTCTGGCATTGTTATCTTAATTGGGTGTTTTGATTGAAGGGGTGTTTTACCACCTCCCACACCAAAAACTGAATCATGGGCAGGTTGAAGAGGCCATTCATTCGGCCACATTTTTCGCGCAAAAATAGTGACATCAGCACCAGTATCACACATCACAGGAATTTGCCTAGTTATTGAGTGATATGTCAATGATATCACTACCATCGGTCGGTGATTCATCTTTTGCACCAAACTAACCAGATGACCCCCCGTAGATCCAAAACCATTGTTTCCTCGCACTATGTTGCCACTACGTGGGGTAGCCGGGTGCCTAGAAAACAACAGCAATTGAGCAATTCGGGAACCCTTCTCTATTGTACAAGGGGGAAACAATGCAAAAGCCACAATCATGATTTGACCTACAAAATCTGCATCAATAACTCCAGGTAATATTACCAACCCATTTATCCCACTTGAAGACCGCCCAATTAACAATGCCCCAAAATCCCCTGATGGTGACAAAGGACCAAACGTTGTAGTCAGAATTTTTGTTGGTTGTGAATTCAATAGTGTTATTGTTGTTGAGACTTCCAAATCGACTCCCAAACTGCCGGAGGTTGCTGGACCGGGTAAGCTGACGTTCCTATTTGTGTCGGGGCGCGGGAACTCGCGCTCTTCTTGCCGTTTTTTGACCCTCTGCATACAATGGTGGCGTGGTTATCTCGCTGGCAATTATCACACCACACAGCCACAGAACAGTCTCGCCTAAAATGTCCTTTTCCTCCGCATCGGTAACACTGGGATTGTCCGGTTTGGGAAGTCCCTCTCTTCTCTGGTCCTTTACGAGATATTTTCTGTACTGCAGCCGCAAGGAGATTTGCAGTAGGAGCTAGTGCGGTCTCAACGGCTACGGCAACATGTTTTGCACTAGCCTCCTGACTGGCACGTAAAGCTAATTCAATCATATCAGTGATATCAGCTGTCTTGGGAAGCGTTGCTAAAACAGACCGAGTTTTTAGATTTGCATTTTCAAATGCTAACAACCGCAGCATACCTTCCTTATTCTCATTGGGTAATTGTGATGCATTACGAATGGCGGAATGCAATCGATCCACAAAGTGATCATAAGGCTCTGTTAGTCCTTGTTTTACCCCTGTAAAGGTTAGGGGCTGTCCTTCCTCAGGGATTGCGTCATAGGCCAGCAGGGCAGTGTCTGCAACGATTTGCACAAGCCATGGAGGATAACGAACTTGTTCATTAACGTTTGCAAACATTCCTCGTCCTATGATCATGTCTGCCTGGAGACCAGCCAGTGGGTCCCCGGGAGCCCGCGGGCGATTTTCTTGGTCTCTAGCTAAGCGGTACCACTCACGTTGCCACAATAAGTGTTGAGATGGTTTCAGCAGCAAGCGAGCTAGCTCATCGCAGTCTATGGGCAGAATTGGCTCCGTGGTGTGCAACCACCTAAGAACAGCACGCCCGGCCTCTGATTTAATCCCTTTTTCTTGAATCGTATTTATAGCTTGCTGAATAGTTTTCCATTCGTGTCGTGCATATTCTGGTTGCCCACCTTGACCCATTACAATTGGGCAGGCCAATACCTCAGGGGTCCAGCCTCCTTCAATAATTGCATCCTTGACTACGCCTGACCATCTTTTCGGCTTGGCTCCAGAGGGAACTGCCTCTGCCTTTCCCATAATAATATCATGTAATGCAGGTATACGTCTATCTGGGGATGCACTTTCCGATCCATGCGTATCGGGTATTATTACAGACTCCATTTTTGATAGTGTCTGTTGGAGACGCTCCTCCAAATCTTGCATTTGTTTTTTCATCATAGCTACCTCAAGGTCTTTTCGGTCTTTATTTCTTATATCAGTGTTACCATCACTATCTCTCTCATCGGTATCCTCGGGTGGAAGAGGTACCGTAATGGGAGTTGGAGTTTTAGGTCTGCAATCAGGCCCTCCCTGGTAGTTTTCAGGGACGGGCATGATCGGAGCGGTTGGCTGAATCAATTGTGTAGTAGGCAAGGGCGGGCATAAAAGCGGATTAGAAGAAGATGATTGTTCTCCCTTTTTGCAAGCATCAGAAAGTTCCGCCAAAGACTTAAAGGTGGGCGCTCCCCCTATCCCTTTAATAGGGATTTGACCCACCGTATGAACAGGGAAAGCAAGCGTCGTTTCAGAGGCACTAGACTGAGGTTGAGTTTGCACAGTCGGGGCAAGAGCCCGCACGGCAGCAGCAGCCACAGTAGTTTCTGCTTTCATGTCCCCTAGTGCATTTATTACAGTCCGCCAAGGAGCCCGCAAGTCCTTTAACTGTTTATCTTGGTCTGTGATAGTCAAGTCCCACATCTTGTCTCCTAACGCACGCCACTCGGACCATTGAAAGATCAGTGGAGGTTGTTTAAAGAATCCGCGGTCCCGTCCCCATTGTATCAGTTTTGATAGTAACTTCTCTGCCACGGACTCCCCTCTCTTAGAGAGGATAGCTAGGAGCAAACGCTCCGCCGCAGCAAATTCTGCCTCCATCGGCACTGTCCCTTTTGATCCCGGCATAATCTCTTGAGAGGTTTTACAGCAAGCCGTACTCGCGCTACAGCCTTACCTCCCAAAGGAGATCAGCGGCTCCACTCTTCAACGTTTCTTGTCGTCTCTAGAGCGTATTTTAGGGTCCCTGTTCGGGCGCCAGATGTCGCGGTACGCGGGAATCAGACACAGCACTCATAGAGTTATCGTGAATGTTCCGTTTAATGCTCACAAAGCAAGTGATTATATAGACCGCTAAGCAACCGTGTTTACGTCTGATTGGTTTAGTTATGCTAATCACGCGCTTAACCTTTCTTCGGATTGGCCTTCATGTCTTGATCACGCGTTGTCCACGAACACATCTGTGGTGCCAGTAAGTCTCGGCTCAGTGCTCTGGGTTCCGTCTTCTGTATCCGCTTGACATTTAGCTAGACGTTTACTTCCTCAAACTTGTTTACCAAGTTGTCCTGCGATGACCCTACAGCTGGGTCATAAAACTCCAGTATTTTTCCATGTCCCATATCTTTTAGAAAGCTATCCACAGAGGACTGCCTGGCACTTTTACACCACACACTGAAATCCCAGAAGTCTGGCTCCAGCAACTATGCAAACAGGCACCTCTACCATAGGCTCAAATACAGCCCTGGCAAAGGATCCCATGCACAGGTAACGCGCGTCTCTGCTTTGACAGCACCCACAGCCAAGCTGTCTTCACTGGTTGCCTAGATCAGCAGCTTAGAGCAGCAGCCAGCTCCTATGACAGCTCAAACTTAAGCTCTGGGAGTCAGCTGTGGCTCGGCCCGGCGCAGCGCGCCTATTGCCCTCTGAGGCACCAAAGAACGGGAAGCCTTCAGCGCCCCGAGGCATCCTCTGCGCATGCGCAGTACGTCGCCCCGCCCCGCCTGTCCGTGCGAGGGCTGCCGGGCAGGGGCGGGGCGGGGCGGGGCGGGGCGTGGCGGGCTGCCGCGGCTGGGGGCGCGGGCGCGTGCCCTGTTGCTGAGGTGATTTTTCGAACCGCCATTTTCAAACGGCCGGGGCGGCCTGGGTGCCCGCGCGGGGGCAGCGGGGCGGGAGCGTCAGCCCCGGGAGCGGGCCCGAGCACGGCAGCGGGTCCTTCCCGTAGGGGAAGGAAGAGTGTGCTGCCGCCAGGGCTGGGGCTGAGCGGCTGACTGTGGGGCTTCCGCAGTGGCCGTGTGTCAGCCCCGATGCCTGCGTGGCGCTGGGCCGCTCCGGCGCCGGACATGGCGGGTTAGTCAGGCCAGCCCGCCCGCCCGCAGCGCCTGGCCTGCACGCTGGTCTCTCCTTCCCTCGGGGGTCTGCGGTCCCGCTTCCCCGCCGGAGCTGCGTTACCGCCGAAGCCTCACCGAAACACGCCGGCTGCATCCGAGCGGCTCACCCTGCCCGAGCTTGCCTTTAGCTGGTGTGTCTGGTAAGAGCAGAAAAAAGTAAAATAAACCCGTTTGAAAAGGGCCTGGCCGCCTTTCTGTATGTGTAGGTTGGGGTTGCTGAACGGTCTCAAACACTGCCGGTTTGGGGAGGTAGGTGACAAGGTGTAATCCGTAGGTTTTTCTTGTACTGTAGTTGTAAACTTACAGCTTGTGGGGACACCAAAAGAAAAAAAATCCATTTTTCTGGAGCAAGAATTTTCTCTTTATTGGTTAAGAGGTAATGCCTCGTAGCAAACGTGGTGTGTGAATACCTAGTCAGAAGTGAATCTGAGCAAATCAACTTGGAAACAGAGCTTGCCCAAACAAATGCAAGCTCAGTGTGTCTTGAAAGTAATGCTGCAGTAATAGCATTTCACAACGCAGTCCTCAGCGTCCATGGACCGTATACAGATGTACTAGAGCTGTCAACGGCTGGTCCAATAGCTGCCTTTTTTACCTGGGTGAAAACAAAAGCTTTCTCATTATTAATAAATAATTTTGTGTTCAAGTACATGCTTGTATTTGTTTACTATCTTTTTATAAGCTGGAGGATTGTGATACACCATGATTATATCTATATCCCCTTTATAAAAGATGCGAACAGTGCTTCCTTGGGTTGGTAGTTTGACTGCTGAGATCTTTGCAGCCAGTAGATTAATACCGAAGCTTCTGAGCTCCTCAGCTCAAAAAGGACAGAGAACTTCTGGAGAGAGTCTAGCGCAGGGCCACCAAGATGATCAAGGGACTGGAGNCCTGGACATGTTCCTGTGTGACCTGATCTAGGTGGACCTCCTTTTGCAGGAAAGTTGGACTAGATGATCTCTAAAGGTCCCTTCCAACCCCTACTGTTCTGTGACTCTATGAAGAAAGGTGAGGGAAACTTTTTAAAAAATAGCTAGTTTTAAGAAATATTTCTAACTTACCAATGTAAAAATGCACATGCAAAACCAAAAATCTCATCTGGATTCAGATATGGTAGTGCTGATCCAGCCCCTTTTAGAACAGGTTAGTAATAAAAAGATAATTCAGTCAAAAGTCAAAATCCCTGTAATTCTTAAACTATATTTTCCAGAAAACAGTGCCGATAGGACTGTAGTACACCGATGGTTTTGGTTTTTATTTTTCTTTCCTGTTCTCATAGAAAAATGGTGTTCAAATTTAATCTGCCTATAGAATTTTGTACAATTTTACAAGTAGTTGGCATAAGTTATAAGTATATGCAGTTGTTGAGCGTAATATGTCAGTTTTTATTGTGGAAGATACCATGATAGTCACACTTCAAAGAAACCAGAATCTACTTCTTATTTTTCTCACAGAAGGATCTTTTCAGAGTTCGGTTCTTACATAACGGAAAGACAAATTTACCCTTGTACTCTAAGATGTGTAAGGAAAGAGAAAACTAATTGCTAGGACAAATGTTTTTTTTTAAAGAAATAAATATGTTTAAAACTTCACTTGCTCTATGACTCTCTTTTGGTTTATTTAAAGAGTATGCTTATGTACTGTTTTCTACACAAAAAACAAATGGTTTTTCCATTGCATTTTTTCTGTGTTATTCTGTAAAGAACAAATGCTCTAACAGACAATCTTTTGCAGGTGTCTTGTTTTTCTTGACTGTGACAAAAGCTGCTTTGGAAGTGTGTTCGCAATGACAAGTGCAGAGCAAAGGTTCATTCATCTCAGGAAACGTCTAGATCAACTGGGCTATCGGCAACCGTTGGGAGTGGAAAGTTTACCTTTGGTGGAAAAGCTTTTTAGGTATTCGGAAGGAGACTAAGAAATATAGTAATCATGTAGTAGGTATTGTTTGGTTTTTGACTGGAAGAATGCTTAGCCTGATGATTCTTTTCAAGTACTGGTACTTCAGAGCTAACATTCTGTTCCTGTGTCACGTGGATTTGCTCAAGTGACGACAACATCTGAAGATTTCATTTAATTCAGAATAATTGTTTCTAAGGATCTATGATGGGGGAAAATTAAACTTTCCTAGCCAAGAACAGTCACTGTAGAGATGTGCCTAAAGAGTAAGCTCTTAAAGCTAGTTGTATGAAGAAGAATCCCTTTTGTCTGTACTGTGGCTTAAAACATTCACAGCTCTGTGTTTTATGATCTCATATGGAAAAGTTTAAATTTTCTACTTCTGCAGTTTTTACAGGACACAGAAGAAAAAGAAATTTTCAGATGGCTTTCTTAATGTATCTACCATTTTATGGCTTTGATACAATTACAAATATGGTAATTGCCATAGTAATCCAGTTAGATTTGACTAAACAAATGCAAATGTAGGTCTCCTGGTTCTGTTGCTCTGTAGCGTCTAATACAGATGGAAGAACCACAAAGAGGCAAATGTGGAGTAATCTGACTTCTACATTAAGTCTAATTCTGGTGTCTTAACAGATAGGCTTAATCTCTCAGTCACTTACTCTGATTTTTTTTTTTCCCCACAAAAATATTTATAGCTATTTACTACAATCTTTCATGTGGAACTTCTGATCTCCATATAAATTCTTGTAATCTTCTGGCCTTTTCAGTTCTTTATGTCAAGTTTCATTGACATAAATCATCTTGACAATTTTGAAAATCTCACTATATGTACAAAAGAGAGTTTATTGAGTTATCCGATGCAAATTCCCAATACACTTTCTAAGTATCTTTATTTTTTCGTATTTGTCCTGTCCTTTGCTATTTACAGATTTCTTTAATTAGAGGATTCCTGTCTTTCCATGTTACTTACATGAATGTTTTCTTTGCCTTTCTTTAAACCCATTTTTTCTTCAGTTAATGTGGTCTTAGGAAAAGAGTTTTGTTTCTCAAGTCATAATAAAGAAATGTTTGCATCTGCACTGTAAAGGCTGATAACATTTCTAACTTGTCTGATGCTCTTTTATTCTAGTGACCTAGTTCATACAACTGAGAGCTTGCGCAGTGCAAAGTTATCTGCTGGAAAAAGTAAAAAAGAATGCAGCAATTATGATGCCATTTTGGAACCTTATAAAACAGAGACTGCTAAACTTACCAGGGAAAATAATGAACTACATTTAGAAATATTAAAACTGAAAGAGCAATCTGATCGTCATGTTAAAGGTAAAATTAAAAATATTATACTTTTTGTTAATCCTTTGGTGCCAAAATAAAACTGTGGTGAAATCCTTGATCTGCAGATTCATTTGTCTGTACTTATGAGTGTGAGTGATCATTGACTTTGGTGCCTTTAATGAGTTAAGGCTTATGCACAGATGAAATTTCTTTTGTAGTTAAAAAACTTCAGAGGTCCTGCAAGTCATTGGTTTAACCAAACATGTTAGGGCTTCTACATATATTTTCATGACTTGCAATGCTACTTTTTAATTTAAAATTAAATACTGCTGCTACATATGCCTTTATTCTTTAAAGGGATTTTGTTCATATAACATATAAATACATATTTTTGTGCGTTTCTATGTGTATATATATACACATATGTATGTGCGTTGGAATATTTTCATGTAATGGAAAAGGAATATATGATTGACTTTCTGTCCAATTAGTGTTACTACAAAGAGGAAAGATAATATTGCTTTTTCTCTCCCTTGAAGATTTGAAAGCCTCCTTACGAAGAGCTGAACATGAAACAGCTGACTTGAAATTTCTGAATAACCAATATGTACATAAAATTAAAATGCTGGAAAAAGAGAACAAAGTCAAGACTGAAAAAATTCAGCAGCTTCAGGAGAAGAATCTGCAAGCAGTGGTGCAAACACCTGGTGAGTGTAAATAATCATAGATATTTTAACTTTCCTCTGAGGTTTATTTTGTTTCTTCAGAACATATTTTTTTTTTCCTCTAGGAAGAGAAGTGACTATAGTAAAATACTCATCCAGTAGAATAACAGGACCTTTTGAAAGTTTTGACTCTGAATTAATTTTTCTTTTCCTTGTAGGGATGAGTTTCATGAACACTTCTCTTGTGTTAGAGTCAAATTTGAACACAACTTGGGTTCAATAGAGGACTATTAAGTTAAGATGTTATTAAACAGCAACTTTATTTTTTTAATATTGTATCTAATTTAGAGGCAGGTTAAAACAGTGTCGAGACACTTGAATCTTGTTGACAGTGAGTTGGTGATGTCTAAGTGACTCATTCAGATTTTTTGTTACCAAGATCTAAAAGTCGCAAGATACAAAATATTTCTACAAATATTCCAACGCTCTGAAAGCTTAAAGTGTTTGAAAGGTCTTTTGATAACTTAAAATGTTTTGGACGTTACTTTCAGACTAGATGTTTTTCTCCATGTTTTTTTCTTCTTTTTTTTTTCAAGCTAAGTGAAGTAGTGAGTAGTATTTTGTGAAACTTTAAAATTGTGTTTTCAAGTCTTTGAATTACTCATGTACTTTTTGCATCTGAGGTACATTCATAGATAGCTAGGTGAATTTCAAATTCCTCTGATTTTCAACACCTTTCTGCCTTTAACATCCTTTGGTTCAAAGATGCCATGTTACTCTTTTGCCTGTCTTTCTAGTTACTTGCCCCTTGGTCACTAGTCTCCTGGGATTTTTCCATACTGCATCATCAAATATTGACTGTTCTTATTCAATTGGTTAATTGATTTACTGGTCTCCCTAGAAATACTGTGCTTTGCTTTGTTTTGACTGTTGCTTTGTTTTAAATGTTACCATTTAAATGTTTCAATGTTTTATAATGTTACCATGTAAGCAAATAACCTGCTCTGCTTCTTGTGTGTGGTGTCATCTAGAATGCAAAAATGTTATCAACTTACTGTAGTAAGGTTAAAGTGTTGAAGCATGGCAGTTCAGAAGCAATGGAATAAATAGGAAATTTGCTTTTGTATTAAAGGAGACAACTCCCTTGCTCTAACTCCAATTGATAGGCCTTTGGGTTTGGACTTTTAGGTGGCAGAAAAAGAAGCATTCCCTTCAGGCGTCAGCGCATGCAGATAGACCAGCCTGTGCCTCCGTCAGGTGTTAGTGCCTATCCAGTTCCTCAGCCAGAGGACCCGTATATCGCAGACCTTCTTCAGGTGGCTGACAATCGGTAATCTAAAGAACTGAGGTTTGAAGTATAGATATTAAAATATCTGTAATGATTTTCCAACTCCTTTTGCCTTTCAAATTTGCCTTAAACAAAGTGATGGTTCATAGTGTTTTAAGAGCACTGTAGTTCTTAGGCAGGATTTTGCTCTATAATCAACAGTGCTGCCTGTCACACAGTCGCAGTGGATATTTAAGAAGATGGTTATTTCCTTAAAGGGCATCTCTTAATAATTCCATACTGGTTTTATGGTTATGCTTGATTTTAGACTGGATATTCTGTAAAAAAAGCTAGGCATAATGTTTTGAAAAGGAGTAACATGACTTTTTATATTTATTTTGGGAGACTAATTTGTAGTACTATTTTTGGCTTGGGAACCTTATGAAAGGTTTCAGTTAATTCTTTTTTCTTACTTCGAATATATCTGTAGAGAGTTTACATGGAAAGTGTTGGCAGCAGGGAACTGCAGGGTGGCCTCCCTGAGAAGATATCAGTGGCTACACTGTGCTAGACACAGACAGTCCTACCTGGCTTTAAAACAGACCAACACTGAGCCCATCAGCCAAGTTGGTGGTTACCCTGTGAAAATTTATTTAAGAAAGGATGAAAAACAATGCTGCACAGCAGCAGTGAGAGGGAGGAGTAAGAAAAATGTAAGAGAGAATCATGCAAACACCAAAGTTGGTGAAGGAGGAGGGTGAGGAGGTGCTTGAGGCACTAGATATTCCTGTGCAGCCTGTGAAGAAGAGACTATGGTGGTGCAGGTTGTCTGTGCAGCCTGTGGAGAGCACCACAGCAGACCACGTTGCAGCAGGTATCCACACCGTAGTCCATGGAGAACCCCATGCTGGATATGCCCTGAAGGAAGCTGCAGCTGGTGGAATGGGCTCCTGGAAAAAGAGTTTGTGGAAGGGACCTCCACAACTTCCATTCTCCATCCCAGCAGCACCACCTGGGGTAGGGCAGAGATATAAAAACCAGAAGCGAAACTTTGAATTTAAGCTTAGAAAAATCTGAATGGGAGAAAGTTGGTTTTACTTTATCTTTGTTTCTTACCATCCTACTCTGTTTTTGGCAAGACTGCGTTACTCATGATAGTAATTGGTAAATGATTTTCCTGTCTTTATCTTTGCCCATAAGCTTTTTTCATCTATTGTCTCCCTTATCCTATTGAGGAGAGGGAGTGAGAGAGTGGCTGGCTGGAGGACTCTCAGCCAGCCAAGCTCAACACGTACCAAACTATGGCTTCTGCATTAGTATTTTGCACGAACAAAACTCTGGGATTTTTGTGAAATAGTTACATAAAGGAGCAAAGAGAAAATACTAATATTGAACTGTTGTGTACATATAATTCTTCTATGCAACTACATAAACATTATATTGCTACCTTCAGAATTCATGAACTTCAGTCAGAAGTAACAGAGCTACAGGAAAAACTGGAGATATCTGAATGTGGAAGGAAAAATTATAGCAAACAGGTATGTTTGCAGATTGTTTTTTTAGTTATTATTTTACTGTAGCAGCCATTGCAATGGCATAATTTATAATTTGTATTTTGACCTCTTTGGGAAAGCACTGTAGGGCATGTGAAATACAGTTATTCTAACTTGCCTACGTTGAGCTATTTCTCTTCTCTATTTTTGGTGACAGCAGTGATGATAAAATACCTGCTGCTTTTCCTGATTTATTTTGTGTGTTAAAGTTACATTAAATAAGCCAGACTTGATGATCATAAGTGTAATTTGTGTGTGCTTAGGGTTTTTTACTGCAGAAGTATCAACTGGTCCAAAATAATAATTTGATCTACAGATATCTTATGATAATTTTTTCACATTTGGACTGGTCATATTTTTTTAATTTCTAATTTTTTATAGTTAATTTATAAACAGTCAATTTTACAATACTTATTAGAGTGGATTGATTTGGTCGATTGTTTGTATATTTTTATATCTTTCAGTATCTCTGAATTGATGGATACTACCTTTTTTTTTTGTTTGTTTGTTCACATCTTGGTTTTCCTCTTTCATTATTCCCTTTTTCAGTGACTGAAATAGTTACTCCATTAGTTGATTTAAAATATTCTTCCCTACAGTTAAGTGCTAGTCTCAGACAGTTAATTTGCAATATTAATTAATTTTACTTTGAATTTAAATAATTTGTTTCTTTTCAAGAAAATAAGCCAGTAGGAATTGTTTCAGGGTTGAGTTTTTTTCCCCACAGATTCTATTTGTGTGATTAATTTTTCTTTTTCAGAAAAATCCAGAATTTAGAAACAAGATAGTAAAGATAAAAATTACACTTGGTGCAAAACATTTTTCTGAATGTTATGTAGGTGTTTATTTGAACAAATATTCTGTGAGAGGGTACAGAGCACACTAAAGAACTTTTTTATTTTCCCTCAAAGGTTGAGCTGAGAGACAAAGAAATAGAGCGCCTAGTGCTGGCACTGGATGGTGGACGTTCTCATGAGGTTCTCTCTCTGGAATCAAGAAATAAAAGTAATGAGAAGCTTATTGCCCATTTGAATTTGCAGGTAATGGCTTTATTATGTTGTTCAGTCAACACTAAAATACTAGCAATAGAAAAAAAGCCCACAAAACTTCTAGCTGTTTAAAAATATCACTATTAGATACAAAAATCAGTCATTTTAACTTGCTCTGGTTTTTAGGTGACAGTGTTTCTTGTCTCACAAAATTTCATTTCTTGTTTTAAAACTCTATTAGAATGGTTTTGGTAAAGAAGTCTGTGAACTCACATCTGTACATAGTAATGTTAATCTGAGAGTATTCAGAAAATTTCTTCATGATATACTGTTTTTCTCTATGACACACTGTTTTCGTCAAGGTTGGGCTGGGGGAGGTGTTCTGTTTTATATTTCCTCATACATACCATTTATATTTTAGGAACTAATAATGGTATATGTACTTATGGTAAGTAGCTGCAGCTGATCTTGTCAGATAGTGAAGAATCTTCCTCACTGAATTAAGATGGTCCCCACCTTTACTCCAACTTAGAATCGCAAGGAAAGAATAAGCTTATGATAAAGATGTTTGTGCTTATTGTACATATTAGTATGCATTCAGTGTTGGTCCCGGAATGAGGTTTTAAAAATATTAATACAAGACAGGCTGGAGTACAGATCAAGTCAAGTCTGGCTCTGGATTTATTCTATCAATTCTCTGGTTTTCCATCTGCATTAAACTTTTTGTGTACTGATTACGCGTAAAGTCCAGTGACATTAGAGACATGTTGCAGAGTTTTTTTTAGCTTAGGTTCATTGCTGCAAAAATACAGAATGACTTGGAAGCAATAGATCTGTGTATTACTAAGTCATGCCGAACACAAGTTGTATAGATGATGAGCGCCCAGAAACTCATAAAGCTGGTTTTTGAGTCCTCTTTCTACTTTTTCAGGCTCAGTATTAACATACTAGTTTCATTCTCTGACAACAGATGAATAGATGTTTCTATGTCGTAGTATTCATGACTATGAGAAGGCTCAGACTTTCTTCTGTACCTACAAGTAATGCTTCTTTCTGGAGCTCTGAGGAAAGTTGCGTGGAGATGGAAGTGGAGTGCCTCTGTTATCTTGAGTCATTCAAAATATCTAAATGGTGGGTGTCAGGAGGTTGGGACATCCCTTTTTTTCTATTGTAGCTAACAACAAGACAAGGGGTAATGGGATGAAGCTGGAACACAAAAAGTTCCATTTAAATATAAGAAAAAAACTATTTCACTGTGAGAGTGACGGAGCAGTGGCACAGGCTGCCCAGAGGGATTGTGGAGTCTCCTTCCTTGGAGGTCTTCAAGACTCGCCTGGACATGTTCCTATGCAACCTGATCTAGGTTGGCCTGCTTCTGCAGGGGGGTTGGACTAGATGATCTCTTAAGGTCCCTTCCAACCCTACCATTCTATGATTCTATGCCAGGTTCCTACTTTCCTAGGTAAACGTGCTGCTATTTTCTACACAGGTTTCTGCATTTCGTATTTTGGTTTTAGAATAGACCTGAGGTTTTGGAAACTAGATAAAGAAGTGTAGCAAGTAATTCCTTTCCCTTGCACCTTTGAAAAATATTTTTTCATGTTGACAAGCATTAACTTCTAAAAATGGAAAATCTTGCCATTTTTAACAGAATGTCCCATTTTTACTCTGGTTTTAGAGACATTAATTTTCCTACCTAGTTTAAAAATACATACTAATATTTTAATTAAAAATATATTTCAGATTGAATATCTTCAGCAAACAAAGAAAGAACTTGAAAATCGCATTCAAGACCTCTTGGACAGTAAACAAAATGTAACTAGTGAGGTAGAGCAGTTAAGCAATAAAAATGAAGAACTCTGTCAAGAACTGAATGAAATAGACCACTTGGCACAACAGTTGGAAAGACACAAAGAAATTGTGCTTGAGACTGCAGATAAGGAAATAGGAGAAGCAAAGGTAATTGCTACCATGTTACAGTGTGAAGAATCTGCTCAACTCTTGTGTGGCTTCATGTCTTTCAATTGCAACAAATGAACAATCAGCTTGCAAAGGAAGATGAAGGGTTTTTTTTCCAGTTTACTTAATATTATACAGAATTTCTCACTAAAAGATAATTAATCACAGCAATTTTGTCTCTTAACTGTATTAAGTGAGATGACTTTAGTTAAGAAGCAGTCTGTCTTCCCCCTTCTGTTAGTTTACTATGAAATAGAATAATGAGATACTTAAAACTGTTGATAGGTAGTAGATATTAGCAACAGTGATGCCTGTGTTTACAGGGTTTTTTTTCCTGTGAGACCTGCAATAATTTAATTGTTGTACTCCAAAAGAGTATGGGTGTGTATACCACAATTTTTTTGACCTTTCAGTTCATAGGAGCTTTACTACTTAAATTTTAGCAGATTACAAAGAACTGATTATACCTGATTTCTTATAAAAATAGTCTATTTTCTTATTTTTTTTCAAAAAAGGAATTGTCATTTTGAATTTGTAACTTTTAACATATAGCTTAATTTTGGTCAATAGAAAGAAATTGAAAGAAAACACACGGAAATACAGGACCTTGAAGAAACAATAACAAGGCTTAAATCAGTAAGTGAAAATACTTTCAGTTGTGTTTGTAGCATTTTTGTCATACTGTCATCTGCATGATTCTTTATTAAAAAAATTAACAATTTAACAACAATGGAATTTTATAGTACCTCAAAACTCTAATAAATTACTAACTAATAAATGAAAGAGCTAAAGAAGTGTGGTAGTTTAGGCCCATCCAGGGACAAAAGGCCACGGTTAGACTTAGCAGACTTCCAAAGGACAGGGAAGGCTTAACTGCCACTTATGGTCCCATGCAAAACAGACAAGGCTACTCAGCTTGGGGAAGAAAAAGAAACTTTAATTGAATCTGATTCCAACTAAAACATTACAAACAGAAACGTTCAAAGGAAAAATAATACAGAGTAAGGCGAATGATGGAAGTTCTCTGAAGATGGCTCTTCAAGATCACCTTTCCCCCACCTTTTCTCTCTTCCCAGGCTCAGAGCCTTGAGCCCAGTGTCATTACCTCCTCCCCCTGTAAGCAGTGCTGGGGGCAGAGAGTGAGGGATACAGTCAGTCCTTTCCTGATGTCTCTTGCTGCTTATTGCACTCCTGCGGAGAAGGGCTCCTCACCAGTCCTCCCTTGCTCCAGCTCGGGGTCTCCCACACACTGGGCAGCCCTGCAAGGGGAGCTCTTACGAGAAACTGCAACCCCAGTTCATCTTCTTCAGGTTGGGGTCTAAACTGCCCACTCCCTCTAACCCGGAGTCTCCAGCTCTCACCTCCTCTGTCATGGGGTCTCACAGCCTGCAAGGATGTCTCTGGTGAAGCATCGCTCCTTCTGTCTTTTCCTGGCTGCAGGGTCTGCGTGGTTGCCCCATCTTGCTCTTCCCTTCCATCTCCTTCCATGCATTTCAAATTCCTGTCCTTAAATAGTGATGGCAGAGGTGCTAGATTGATCTAGCCGGGCCAGGGGTGGGTCTGAATCTCAGCATGGGGAAAGTCTGAGAACTCTTCACCGGGTCTGTACTGCAGCCCCCTCACTCTGTTACCAAGCAAAAGTGGCTCCTTGCAAAACCATGACAAGAAACTACATCATATTGTTGCTTAAATAAACTGAAAGAAACATCTAAAAATGATATGGTTGACTAAGTCCTTATTGTATGTTTCTTTCTGCTATCTGAACTTGTAGTTTCCGTGACACTATCATTTTTGTCACAAATGAGTTATAACATCCTAGAGGATTTTTGTCATTTAGAACTCTTTTGTCTCTTAATCAGCATGTGAATAATTATGCAATACTTAGCTCATTCAGAAACAGTTTTCAGCCCAGATGAAAATTATCAGTTTTATCAATTCCTTGAAGACCAAACTCTTTCCAGCATATAGCAAGTTATGTATTAGCTGAGTGCAGCGTTTTGTTTTAGTGTGTCTGGTGAACTCAGAAATACAATCATAGTTTATGTTCAGGGCACCATAACATAGGAAGGACACGCCAAATAGCACTGATTAGCTGCAGGGTTGGGTTAACTGAGATGTTGTATTGTGATGTACTTTAACTCCAACAATATTACTAAATGCCATTAAAAATTATTTCTTACTTTAGTTATTTCTTCCCATATTTCTACCCCACTGGCCTTCTGTCTGGTTTCTTGAATTGCCTGTTTTGTTACTGATTGCAAGCTGTTTCAAAAGTAATGCTTGCATTGATGTAATAAATCATATAAAAACAATAATATCCCTTAACTAATGTTAAAGTAGTAAACATCCAGAAGTAAACAGTGTTGAATACTCAAAGTTAAATAATGTTTTCTTTTTTCCAAATGTCTCTACTGTCACTACTTCAGGAGTTACACTCGTCTCATAGGGAGAACAAGAGACTGATCGAGGAACTCCTTGGAAAAGCAGATGATAAAGAGAATCTTGAACTGCTGTTAAACCAACTTGAACAAGAGAAAAAAAGGCTGGCAGAAAAAGCAGAGAACTTGGAAATAAAAGGTAAATCATGAAATGGAGATTACTGTAAGTTATCTTCCTATGATTATTGAAATAGAAAACTTTACCTAGTTAAGATACAGTAAATACTACTAAAAGACCTGAAATATGTAAATTAAAAGAAGACAATAGGTCTTCAGTCAGATTTGAAGTGAGAACTTTTGTCACGGAAACATGTTTTCATTCTATACGTGAGAAATGAAAGTTGAACTTTTTACTGTGATCCCCAGGACATCCTAATACTAATACTGTGACAGTTTAATACAAATCGATTTCTTTTGTCCAATACTGTTTTTATTCTCTCTTTTTCTGAGTGAAATCAGACTGTTTCCTGAGAGCTTTATCCAGGGAATCTTGAAAACCTCCAGGGACAGAGATTGGATGCTATCTTTAAGCAACCCATTCCAATAGATTTTTTTTTTCTTCCCATACTGCTTGTAATTGCCTGTAGCAATTAATCACCATTGTTCCTTGTTTACCCACTGTGCTCATCTGTGAAGAAACTAGCTTCCTTTTGATATCGTTAGTCTTGTTTCTCCATCTCTTCTCCAGCCTGAACAAGCCTAATTTGCTCAACCATTCCTCACAGGGCAAGTATTCTGCTCCCTGACCATCCTGGCCTCACTCAAGTTTATCATCAGCTTTCTTGTGCTGGGGAGGCAGAATTGAATACAGTATAGTAAATGCTATCTAACAGATGCCAAATAAAGAGGAATAATTGCATCCCTCACTGTCTCCATTGATACAGTCCAACATACTGTTAGGCCTCTGTCGGTTCCAAATCACGCTACTTATGTTTAGCCTACTGTCAACCAGGACTCCTACATCCTTTTCATCACATTTGCTGCCCAGATGGTTGTTGTTTGTCCATCCAAATCCAAATGTCTTTGTGAAAATTCATGAGGTTCCTATATGTTTGTTTTTGTGTCTTTTTCTCCAGAACGAGAACTTGTACTAGAAGTAGAAAGAATGAGACTAGAATATGGTATAGCACTAGGAGACAAATCCCCATCTCGTCTAGATGCGTTTGTAAAGACTTTAGAAGATGACAGAGATTATTATAAGCGAGAATTAGAATATCTCCAGAAAATGATAAAGCGAAGGCCTAGCCCAAGCCGTAGGACTCCAGAGAAGGTAAAATTTCTGCTGTCCAGACAAGTTGAAAAAATTAAGGAAATATTGTAGAACTGTTCGAGGAGCTATCAGACGTATTTTCAACTTCAGTATTGGTTAAAGGACTGTTATAATTTCTAAGTTACATTCTTAAATTAACTGAGAGAAACTCCAGTGAACTTGCTTTTTATTTTCCTATTTGCAATTTGCAGAAACATATTAATTATTGATCAGTTTGAAATAAATAGAACTGGATGATAAACAAAAAGGTTGAAATTTTATTGTTAGCTGTTTTGCCTTGTCTTCTTAACAATTACTTCTTATTTTTGAAATTATACCAGCAGTACCAGACTTTTTCTAGCAATTAGCATTTATTGTGTATGTAATTCTCATTTATTGCTGCTAGTGTGAGTTCTTTCATTTTTGTAGTAATTATCCAGGCATTTTAATTACTTTGCAGAGTGAAGATCTTAGAATCACTTATAAATTCTTAGAGGGTGAGTGCCCAAAGGATGGGTGAGTCTTTTTTTCTCTCTAGCACCTTATGACAGGATGAGGATTAACAGGCACAAGCTCCAACACAGGAAGTTCCTCTTGAATGTGAGGAATAACTTCTTTATTATGAGGATAAGGAAGACCTGGCACAGGCTCCCTAGGGAGCTANAGATGAGCTACAGTCCATGTTAGACAGATTTGAAAAACACATGACAGAAATTCAATCCAATGTCAAGTTACTGACTGTGGAAACAGGTAAGTTAAAAGTTCTTTATGGGCAGGTAAGAATGGGCATTGAAATAACAGATTAACGCTGGTGTGATGTTGTACTATTGCTTATATAGAATGAAAAGCCTTCTCTCTATAATAAACTTGAAGACTATAGACCTACTAGAATACAACCAAGAACACTAAAACACACACCTGTTTTTTATTACTTGTAAATATAGTAACTGTGGGACACATTTTTTTTATGAACTTCAAAGCCATAATATACAAGGGCAAGTGCAGAGTCCTACAGCTTGGGAGGAACAACCCCATAGACAATTACAGGCTAGGGATGACCTGCTGGAGAGCAGCTCTGTGGTGAGGGACCTGGGAGTTCTGGTGGACAGGAAACTAAACATGAGCTAGCAATGTGCCCTTGTGGTCAAGAAGGGCAATAGCATTGAAGAGTGTGTTCAGAGAGGGAGATTCTCCTCCCCCTCCCCTCTGCCCTGGTGAGGCCTCATCTGGAGTACTGTGTCCAGTTCTGGGCTCCTCAGCTCAAGAGGGACAGAGAACTTCTGCAGAGAGTCCAGCGCAGGGCCACCAAGGTGATCAGGGGACCGGAGCATCTTTCTTATGAGGAAAGGCTGCAGGATCTGGGACTGTTCAGCCTGGAGAAGAGGAGACTGAGAGGAAATCTTATAATCACTTATAAATTCTTAGAGGGTGAGTGCCCAAAGGATGGGTGAGTCTTTTTTTCTCTCTAGCACCTTATGACAGGATGAGGATTAACAGGCACAAGCTCCAACACAGGAAGTTCCTCTTGAATGTGAGGAATAACTTCTTTATTATGAGGATAAGGAAGACCTGGCACAGGCTCCCTAGGGAGCTAGTGGAGTCTTCTTCCCTGGAGGTTTTCAAAACCTGCCTGGATGCATTGCTGTGTGATCTGATAGAGGTGAACCTGCTTTAGCAGGGAGGTTGAACTAGATGATCTCTAGAAGTCCTTTCCAACCTCATCATCTATGATCCTGTGGCATTCGGAAATTAGAAAGTTCAGGAAAAAGATGAATAGAAAACGTTAGAAATGTGAGTACGGATACAGACTAGAAAGCAAGAAAGATGTAGTAATCTTCTACGAGAAGAGTGAAGGTAAGCTGTACTTGGCATGGTAAAAGGATGATGAGTATGTTGGCAGAATAAGTTGTCATGCCATTGCCTGATTTAGGAAATAAATTTTGTTTATCTAGGGAAAAAGAAGACTATAATAGCACTTGTATTGTGAAAATATTTAAGTATTGAAGCATTTTTTGGTTTTTGTGTATATGTTGTATTAAATGCAATCCATGTATCCTAACAAACGATAAACTTTTAAAGTCTCAGAGTGAATTGAACAGGATGAAAAGAGAAGCAAAACATAGTTTAATTTCTCAAAATCTTGTGGAAGAAGAGAGAGACATTGAACTGAATGACTTTAGAAGGCTAATAGCAGAAAAACAAAGCCTCAGAGAAAACTTAAAGGTGAGCTTTTATGACTTTATTGCTTGCAGTGAGGTGGCATATAGGGGAAACATATTCAATAATGCCACATTTGTGTCTGGCTGTCTGTCAGTTTGCTTTTTCAATAACTTTTGATCTTACCTGATTTCAGAGTCACTTGAATGAGATGGATGAATTGTCTGAATTACCCTTGTAAGCTCAGTTTCTAGGTGGGGTTAGGGGGAGAGGAGCATGCTTGAAGTGGCTTGAAGGCAAGCATGGCATTACCCTGCGTGAAGAACCTAAATACAAAGACCCAACCACAAAATATTTTTGTGTGTATACTCTACTTCAAAGATGCTTGTGTGTTACATACAGTTCTTATCGCTCAAACTGTGGACTTTATGGACTTTTTCATGTTTACTAATCTTTGGTTATTGTTACATTTTGTAGTGGAATAGAGTTTAAATGGCATATAACTGAACCTTCAAACATAAATTCATAGCAATCCAAGTTTCGTTATTTTTAACCTTTTAAAAAAATTGTTAATGCGTAATTTTCCTGTTGCTCTTGACCTTTTGATGTCTGGTATTAATGTCATTAATTGGGTCGTTAATATATTTAGATTTTTAGATTGTCCTGAAAATTCAGAAATTTAAAAATCTTAATGGACCAATCCAAAGACAGCAAATGTCAAGACTGACTGAATGATGAATATTTCCATAGTTTGATTTACTACCACAAAAACAGAGAACTGTGGTGTCAGTAACTGACCTCTTTGCTTAAAGCGTGTGCATATAGTAGGAGAAATCACTTCTTGTAGGTGGCTACCAACATTTTTATGTGTACCACTTTGAAATATGTGCACAAAACCAATTTTCTCAGGAACTGAGATACTGTTTAATACACAAAATAATTTATGCATAAAAGAGAGCAAACAACTTTTAAAAAAAATCTCTTCATAGACTTCGAGAAAGGCTAGTTAGCTTTGCAGTCTGTCTTACATGTCATATTGATGATGTTTTCATAAATTAATTTCCAAACAGCCTAGGACACTAAGCTAGACATGCTTGCAACTTCTCATATGGCTCTGTAGCTCAGTAATGTTTCTACAGCTCACAAATGTTAATTGGTTGGGTCCAAACATAAATACACTTTTTTTCTCTAAAAAAACCCTCACCAACATCCAAAATCAACTCAGCAATGTTATGTTGAACCACAGTGGGGTATTTTCAGCTATTGCTCTGTAGTTTAATAGAGGGAACGTTGCATTTGATCATTCATCTAAGTGTAGAACAATATTTTCCTTAAACATTAAGCTTAAATTTCTATGATTGGATCTAAAAATATGTATCTTATTACATATAATTCTATATTTCTATCTTAGATTCAGCAAGCATCAGCTAACCTGGAAAAATCAAAGATGCAGCATGATATTTCAGAACTGGAGAGTAGTATTAAAGGAGTAAGTGGATTTTTAAGAAGCTTTTATTTCTTCTAAAATAGGATAAACTTTTCAACAAGTAATTTCATTAGCTCTTTTTTTCAATTCAGAGTTCTTAGAAAGCTATCACAAGTTAGCTTTTAACAACTGTAACATGTTTGGTTATTTTATTTTTTTTTTTAAATTGCAGTTGGAGATGGAAAAGTGTGAACTAAAGACTACAGTCTCTATCCTGAAAGAAAGAGTAAATTCTTTGGAAAATGAATTAAAATTGACATCCACTAAACTTGCCCAGACATCTGATGATTCTTCTCAATTTAAAGTTGAGATTTGCTCACTTCAGTAAGTCTAATACAAAATCTAGTGGTCTTTCACGGAGGTTAACAAAATTTTGTTTGTTCTATGACTGTATAGCAGAGTTGAGTTCCCAAGGAAGACCAGAAAGTATTTTCAGAATCTCTTGGTACTGTTTTTGTTTTATGGAAAAGTAAATATGAGTAAGGAAAGTGCTGTGGTGGCTTTTCACAGCAAGCTCCTCCTGGACCTACTTGATGAGCAGATATACTAATAATTTTTATGGCTAATTGTGGATGAATTTTTTCTCCTCCTTCTAAACTTGTTTCCTCTAACAGCCATGTTCTGTGCTTATAAATGTAGCAGAACAGAAAATTTCTAAAAGGCTTTACAAATACTGTTTGTTTAAAGGGATGATGGATGCCTTTGCAAACTGCAGCAGTAAGATCAAATTGAGCCGGTTGATAGCCAAGCATTAGCCATTGATATTCCACAACTGAGTGGTTCATGGAGAGCCACTCTTTAATGGCATTTGTACTTGAGCCATTCTTCTGTGTCACTCTTATATTAGCATATGACCCACTACACACACACTATGGTTTTGAGAGCTGACATCCTAAAATCCATAGCCACAGTCTGTGGGGATTTGACCAACTTGCTCACAACTGGAGTATTTTTAAGGCCTATTTAAGCTTGCAGGATCATTGAGGCATTCTTTTAAAGTTGTTTTAGAAAAGAGCACTCATCAGCTATTTAAATGTGATGGACCCGAGAAGTCTCAGAGAAGGTGGAAATGGAGTATTGAATAAATGTGGGCAGAAATTTGTAAATCTGTTATTTGGTTTAGGTTGAAACAAGAGCCTTTGATGTAAGAGATCACCACTGATAGGTAATGCTGTAGATGAGATCTTTTGGGATGTTTTACAAGGGAAACTAGGACTGGCTTTCACTCCTCTTGCCTGCCCCCACCAGAACAGGACTGTACTGCACTGTGTAACAGCACTAAAGCAAGGTGGATAACTGTGAAGAACTGAAGCTGAGAATCAGGCCTTGGAGTTCCTCTGATGCTCTCAGTTGCACAAAAATGACTGTTAGTGAAACAGTGTATTTGTCGGTAACATTCTGACACCATAAAAATGAAATATTTTTTTAGGTTCCTTATAATTTTTGTGGAAAGTGTTTGTATTATAAAAAGGAGGAAATAAGGACTAGGGCTACAGTCATTTCAGCATTTGGTTCTACTTTGCGCATGTTGGTAGTTTGTTACTGCTGTGTAGGTAGATGGTTTTGTATATCCTTCAAGTTCTGTATTTCTCAAAAGTAGGATCAGAACTGTAGCTGTCCATTTGGTTGCTGTTTAAAATATTTTGTGGCTAATCATCGCTGCTATGAGCTACATACCAAAATCTTTATGAAAGTCAAAAGACACGAGGAACAAGAATTATATAATGAGGAACAACAGAAATCAAAGGAAGTGAATGCTTGAGATTATCATGGGGGTTCCACTGGGGTTCCATTGCTCCATTTTGGAATGGTGTTGAGGTGGACTTGCTGCAGGAGTCCAGAACAACCAAGTCATGTTGGCCTCCGCAATCCTTAATCAATCCTCAGTCTATCTCATAGAGGGAGAGAGAGGACTGGTTAGCATGACACAACCCCATGGTGCTGGTTGGTCTGACACAGTCCTGTCATGAGATTATGCTGGAACTGTTCCATCACTTCAAGCACCTTAAGAGCCGTAAGTTGATGACCCTGAGTAGGTCCCAAACCTCTTTCAACTGCATACTGATTTTCCAGGCTCTTAAATGACCAGCTGCAGAGATCTGCTGAAGATTTACAACACCAGTTGTCCCTCAAAAAGGATGAACTGCAGTCAGCTCAAGAAGAAATTGTAAAGCTAGAGGAGAAAATAGGTAATTACTAGTTATTTTTATGCTTATTTCCCAATTTTAAAACAGAAAGTATTTATTCTTTTATTTATAGATAGGTTAAACCAGAAGAGCACTTCACATGATGAAGCAGTCAATGTGCTTAGAAGTACTATCACCATTTTGGACAAGGAAAAGGACAGGCTTCAAGAAACCGTAGATGAAAAAACAGAAAGAATTGCATGCTTAGATGACAACTTAGCTAACAAGGTATGTGCAGTAGAAGTAGTATCTGCAGTCTATCAGGGAGTTTTTAAAGCAGTACCTTTTTAGCCTTGATGCCTAAGTCTGTGCAAGAGCTCTAGACAACACATAAACACTATGTTTAGGTGTAGCCAATACAAAGAGTCATTTGCCAACTTCGTATCATTTGAATTATGGTTCTTACTGTATTCTGTGAACACTCCAAGACAATAGAAAAGTATTTTTTGCATTTGGAGATACTTATTGAGATATAAGGTTCTAGCCTGAGGTAATGGAATCCATAGCTGACTTCCCACTTTTTGGACAAGACAATCCTTTCTCGGTAAAGAAGCTTGGAAATTTGAACATGTAAAGATGCAATTACTTATTGGTGAAGGGTGAAAATAAAGATTTAAATTTAATGCAACTTCTGCTTTTATTTTTGTAGGAAAAAACAATTACTCATTTACGTGTGACTCTCTCTGAGCTGGAGTCCTCAACAGAGTAAGTAAAGACTAGGATGCCTTCTTCAGTGGTTTTTATTTTATCTAATACTTTTAAAAGGGAAAGTAAATGACTGTTTTAGTTATTTTTGTGGAATTAATTCTGTTTAAGTCAAGTAAAAGAGTGTAATGCATTAAGACAACTTTTGAAGAGACTTGCCCTGTAATTACATTGCAGGCTGCCAAGGTACTGTTAAAGGCAGCCATCAACAATTGTTTGGCTATAGTTTTCTAAATCAGTAACATTTCTTGATTCTTAGTTAAGAAGTAGCTTTTTAGTACTCTAAATACACCACTAGATATTATTAGATTGACCCAGTAAAACTTGGAGCTAAACTCTTAATTAGCAAGCCAGTTCTTCCAGTTTAAGTTACCAGTACAATCTTAATTACAATATTTCTCTGTGGCTTTTAAGTGGGCTTCATTTGATCCTGATTCTTCTTGCCTCTTTCTAAGCCTGACTTTTAAAACTATAGCTTTTTAAAAGAAAATATTTGCACATCTGAAGACCAGTGTAAACTGAATATTTGGTACATTGATGCATGAAGAACCTGGCAAAAAAATATTCCAAAAGTACACATATTTATGTTTATACTTTTTTGTTCAATCTCTTCCTTACTCTTTTGATTTGTTTTGATTTGTTGTCTTTCAAGTGCAAACTGTCATCTTCCTTTATGGTTTATAAAATATGCAATGTCTAACAGGCCGTAACCACTACCAAACACGGATAAACATAAGTATCTGTAATTCTGTTTGCACAATAAGATAAACCAGATGAAGCTTCAAAGACTGACTCCATTTTATTTCTCCATATTGACATTTTACTTCCTTAGCTTATGTTTATGTTTAGATCCAGTTTGTCAGCCTTCGGAGAACAAGAATTTTAGCTTTTTAGAAAAATAAAAAAACAAGAAATAAACCCAAACAAAACGCATTTTGTATCTAAAATCCATGTCTGATCATTTTGGGCAGTATGTGGTATAGTGTAAGAAGGGACAACTGAAATAAGATTTTCATTTGATAGACAGATGAAGGACATGCTGAGCAACAGAGACCATGAGATATCTAGCTTACATCAGCAGCTTGATATGTCTCATGTAGAGCTTGCAGAAGCAGGAAGAGTAAAGGAAATGGCTCTGAATGAAAACAGGCGATTGCAAGATGACCTAGCTACCATGGCCAGAGAAAACCAGGTATGAAGGCAGTACATAATCCTGAAGTACTAAACTTATTTATTGCTTGCTTATTTGTGGTGGTACATGAAAACTGCTATATCCTCTGTTTCGATAGTGTGTCTTTAATTATTGGTATTTCTTGAACAGTGGGATATTAAAAATGACTGGGCAGAAATTGTAAAAGCAATTACTTTAGATACTTAAGCGTAGTCAGTACAGTGGGAAAGAAATAAAATAAATCTAGGACATAATCGTTTATACTAAAATGAGATTATATTAATTAAATGACTTGGTACTTGCCTTTTTTACCAATTAAATACCGTTTTATTATCTCTGGAAAAGGGATTATCGAGAGAGGGCAAGAAACTGCAAAAGCAGATACCAGGTGAAAGTGGGAGGGAGGAGGACATTGCTTAGCATGTCTAAATTCATTCTGGTACATAGTGGTTCATTAGCTTCATTCATCTAGTTTCATTGAAGCACTGGATGTGTTGGGTGATGTGCACCACATTTTGAGATAAGAATGTTTTGGAATGGACATTTTGATGTTTGTGTCCTATGAGCTTTGGTGATGGTGGCTGTAAAGAGATATTGGCTGGTTTCCAATTTCCAGTTCTGGCAAGGTTAGTTGCCATTCATGTGTATTGTTCTGCAGGAACTTTGCTTTTCCTGATGAAATGGAAAAGGCTGTGGAGAAAATACAGGAGGGTTTAAAATCTTCAAGACAGAGGGGTTGAAGAAAACTTATTTTTAAGGTCTGATAGCCCTGAGCAGTCTGAATTTCTGATTTCAGGAATGGGTAAGGCTGCACAGTTAACGTGAATAGGAGGGAGTTTCCTTTCCATTGGATTGAGGTAGTGGGGGGTTTTAGATGGTGAATTCAAAGGTGCCATCTATTTTCCTGGAGAGTTGTTGCTGAATTGTCTTTGCATTGTTAAGGCAGATGTCATGGTGAGGTAGTGTCTTAGCATTCAGCTGTACATTGCAGCTTTTTTTGTGTGTGTGGGTTTTGTGGAGATTCCATCCAGGTACTTTGCCTGCCAAGTTCTATGTTCTATGTATTAATTTGATAGGATATAATCTTTCCTTAACTCTAGAAGCTAAGAGTTGTAATGTAGTTCCTTGCTAACAGCCATCCAGTCAGTAGCTTTAGGCCAAAAGCAGGTGGAAGTGGATTATGATTGCCCAGTGGACTCTGAGTTGGTCATGTGTATTCATGGTCAGCTTTCCACTTGGAACATACACAGTTCCTCTTGGATTCTGATGGATAAATACATTTCCTTGTAAAGTGCATGTTGTAAAGGCTGAAATTTAAATCGGTTAGAGAATCAAAGTTAAAATAAATGCCTTGAGGAATTGCCTGTTTCTGCAGAATATCATTGGATGTTTTCTTGAAAAAGATGAGCAATCTCAAGTTGATGGTGGAGGTTAAATAAAAATATTGCAAGACAGAAAGAGTTGAGAGATTTGGTAAATTAAACTGTTTGATTATAATCATTATTATCCTTATGACATCTTCATCTTGAGGTGTTCTCCAGGGGTCTGCAAGTTAAACCAGTCACAGGTATGTAAGGCTTATTCTTTCAAGAGCATAAGAGCTTTATATGTCCATTTGCCCTCTTCTCCATCACCATTGGTCCATCTCTTCTTCCTTGGAATTCTCTGGGTCTGTGATCTGTGGCTTGTAGAGCTTGAAATTCACTCCATCTTTTTAATCCCTGACGTAGTTTGAGGAATAATTACTTGATTTTGTGCACCAGCTGGCTACTGCTGATCAAAAGCCTTGCAGCTCTTACATGCATGACATGAATGTCCCTGTACAATAGAGTATGTACCATCTCTAACAAAAATGTTCAACGTTTTATAGAGTAACATTTTTTTTGTTGGGCTAAACGTTAAGACAGGTTCCATGAAAAAGAGGTGAATGTGATTTAAAGAGCTAGCCCAGAACTTTCTTGCAATTCATTACATTCAATTTGTAAAGCAAATACAACTATTAGAGCATGTTGGGAGACCCAAATGCCTTGTACAATTTTGCTGAGATACGAATATTTGTTTGAATTCACTACGCTGTACATGCCTGCTCTAAAGATAATCTAGGCCTTGCTAGTGAAACCATTTATTTCAGTTCCTCTTGGTCAAACCATCTGAGTCTGAAGCTAGAAAATACAATATAAGCAAGATGTTTTAAGTAAGTGACATAGTACCCTGAATAGTTCTTGCAAAACCTATGGTACAATACATATATATGTATGTGTATTTGAAATTAGAGATGCCATTCACTAGTATTTAATAAGATAAAATATTAAATATTATCAAAATGTGATGACTAAGGCTTTCTCTGTGTGCCTGGGAAGGCTACCAGAGAGACAAGCACACTATTTCAGCACATACTAAATACGGCACACGTTAATAAGACTGCTGCTATTAATGAATATTCGTCTACCACAAAAAGAAGATGGGAAAGCAATAAGGAAATATCCTCTACTTCCCCCACATTTGATAGTGGGGATAGATGAAGATACTTGCCTTTTTTGCTCTCTGGGCTAGAGGTATCAGAGAAAGGTGAGAGCTGAACCTGAGAGGATCCAAGTTAGCAGTTCCAGTATCTCAAATTCCATGGTCCATTTTTTATGTCTAAATAGATTCTTAATAATGCATTTAGTTATTTTATCTTATAATTCTACTTTAAAATACATGTTCTTTTTTTATAAAGTTGACTTTCTAGTGACACAAAACTTGCCTTCAGTTGGGAATATTGTATCTTAAGGCTTGAAATATGCCAGTTCCCAGATGTCTGGTTTTTAGTTTTGCTGAAAATCAGTAGAATGTGTTTTGTCAGGGAAGCTACAGAGTTTAAGAACTGATTTGGTATATGTTATTTTCTATGACTATTCTTGCCTGGAAAACTCCCAGGTATATCTAAAGTAATAGGGGATATTTCTGAACCTGACAAATTCCAAAGGGCTTTGACTAACTTACTTAAAATTAGAAGAGAAAAAAATCTACAGCGTGTGCAATTACTTTTTTACTTGGTCTGATACTGTAATTCATAGTGATGAATTGCATCTGATGCATGATTTTTCCTTTATGTAATCTATTTAGGCTATCACTACTGAGCTTGAAGATGCAATACGTGAAAAAGAAGAAATGAAAACCAGGGTTCATAATTATATAACTGAAGTTTCCAAATTTCAGACGTTGATAGCTTTGAAGGTAAAAGTGTGAATCTATCGGCTGTCGTGACTGTTTTCAGGAAATCCATTGTGTTTAGAGTATAACACATTGTCATTGGGACACGATAAACAAATTAGGAAATGTATGCTTTGGATCTCATTCTCCCTGTCTGCCCTATTTCCTCCTTTGGGGTCTTTTTTTCCCTTCTCTGTCATGTTTCAAGTTAGTAGTGGATTCAGATAAAACATTGTTAAATATAAAGCGCTGATAAATTCTGGCACATGACAACATTTCAGTTGGCTGTAACACTGGAGAATGCCAAGCGAATCATGTTTGAATGTTGTTTTCCTCTGAATTTTGACAGGACAACTAGTGAAATATCTGTTGCTATTTCACAGTTCAAGGCAACAAGCAGCTTATAACATAGTTTTTAATATTTTACACTTTTAAAAGATAAATTTTGTGTGTAATCCTGCAGGAAAGTGTAAAAATACAATATTTGAATGTTTTCTGTATGAATGTGTTTGCTGTACTGACAAAGCAGTGCTCTTGTAAAATGTGTTTTATTTGGATTCTCACATGTGATATGTGTTAATTAAAACTTGGGATCATTTAACACAAATAGAATTTATGTCAAGACAACACAACTTGGCAAATTTATGATGTGACTTGAAAAGGGTGAGTTTTGCTCTGACTTTTGACTTGAGTATCTACATAACTGCACGTGAATTCAACCATTTTTTCAAGTAGAAACTGAAGCATAGAGAACAAGTTAAGGTTAGTAGCATATTAGCTTAGAACTCTCCATTTAAAGCACTTAACTAAAGTTTAGTTTTTAAGAATTTTAAGACATGTCATATGTCCAAAGCACTTCAGCTGCAGTTATGGCCGCATCTTTGGCAAAGGAGAGTCCACTTTTCAAGTTGGTTACCAAAAAGCTGTAGAATATACAGCCAGTGACCCATTCCGAAAGGTTGGTTTCAGGGATCTGTCTGGAATTACATCTGCATTCTGCCTGTGCAGTTAAAGATTTACTTTTCTGCAGTGTTCCCTTGCTTAGTCACAAGTTTGTTTCCTCATGCCACACCTCATTCTGTCTGCATCTTCCAAGTTCTGCAGGAAACACAGAAGTTTCAAGAATGGTGGTTTTCCTCTTGAGATAAATCTGATTCTTGCTTATCCCTCTGTGCATTTTGTGAACAGGGGAAGAAGGGAATGAAATGGAGCTAAATAAAGAAGCAAAATTAACTGCTGCCTTGTAAGAAGCATTTGCAGTTGTGCCAAATTAAAGTTCTCGAGTAACATATTTGCTCTATTGCTGCATAACTTGTAAGCATAAAAACTTGCAGTTTGGTACTTGTACAACAGACTGCTTAGGTGTATATGCCTGAAGAGGTGATCAGGATTTCAGACGCTGCTGTAATATAAATATTTGTAAGAGCACAGTAAGTAAAAGAGCTGAAAAAGGACTCCTACTGGAATTTCTTGGCAAGGGCAGCACTTAGGATCAGTACACCTCAGTGTGTATGCAGTGACAATGCAGAGATCCAAAACAACCCCTCACCTTGAAGCCTTGAACTTCATTAACAATGGCTTAAATATAAATGCTTCCATTCTAAAAAAACTGAATGCCGTCGCCACTGCGTTTATTTACTATTTGGACTTGCAAAATGGATGATGGTCTTAAGTAATTGCCAGATAATGGAATAGGGAGTCAGCATGAAGTAAGTTCTAGCAGGTTGAAGGTGTTGATCATTGCAGAATGATTTACTGTTTCATCTAGGAAAAAGAAAACCAAGAATTGTTAGAGAAGTTCCGAATGCTCCATTCACAAGCTGAAGACTGGGAAGTGAAGGCTCATCAAGCTGAAGGAGAAAGTGGCTCAATACGACTTGAACTCCTTTCTGTGGATACAGATCGGAGACATCTTCGAGAGAAAGTAGAACTTCTGGAAAAAGAGATTGAAGGGGTAATAACTTGTGCAATGAAATTCTGTCAAGTAAAGTGGGGTACAATCAAGCGTTTTTTTTCATCAAGTCAACATACTATTTTTAATGCTTTAATGTAAAAATAATTCCTACATGTCAATATTTCAAATGTGGACACACAACTGCTTTGAAATAGTAACTGATTTTGTTTAGATGTGCTTTCCTTCTCCCTTCCCTGATTTTCCAAAATTAGTCACTGCTCAATTTTTAATACTTCTAGATCTCTTCTGTTGTGTAATCACTGCTATTATGTTGTTGTCATACAACAGTTTTCTTAGTTACTTCAAAATATTTGCATATCTCATTGTGAGTATTTAGTCAGCCAGTTTTGTGAATGTCTTCTAAGCTTAGTTCTTACATTTCTTTGAAGCTTTGAATTAAGCACCTGAAGTATTGGTGGCTTGAGTAAAGGTGAATATATGGTAGTAGTAGTCCAAATCCAGAGTCAGGAGTCAATAATACCAAAACCTAGAATAACTGTAGCAAATAATGAGGTTTAGAAGCAATAACTTCATGGAGATCAAGGAAGTTTTAGAATAGAATAGTTGTGGATAGCCAAAAAAGGGTTAGAAACTCTGAAGTCTCTAAAGAGAAAGAAAGTATTGAAAACATCCCCAGTTTTCTAGCAGAGAACTGTTAAATTGACATTTAACACTCAAGAGATATCCATCTTTGTTTAGCATATCGCTGCACATCAAGCATATGAATCTCAGATCTCCTTCCTTGCAAAAAATGTGTCCAAATTGGAAGAGGATATTAAACGTGAAAACCAGCACAAGTCTTCTGTGTTGGCGGACCTGGCTTCTGTGAGGGAGCTCTGTGTGAAACTTGAGTCTGGCAAAGAAGCTTTATCTCGTCAGCTGACGTCCAAAAGCATGGATCATGAAAGGGTAAGCAGCAAAGGCAAACTTAAATTTGCTCTGGTAAAGTACCTTTCTTCGCTTTTAAGGGTTTTGGAGAAAATAATAAATTCTTTGTGAGAGCAAGATAAGCTAATTTACATCATCAGTTTTACATTTATATACAAAAAATCAATTTTGCAGTACACAGATCTGTATCTGTGGGTTTTGTACAAAAAGAGAGATTTTCATTCATTATCACTACAAGATATGATAGCAAAGGGTTTTTTTTTTGCTATACCACAGAGACAATTGACATTTATTAGGTTTTATGTCTTGTTTTTAAATTTACTCCCATTTTCAACTTTTTCTAAAAAGTGAATAATGCACCTTTTATTTAGATATTAAGGACTTTTCCCTAAGGGATTTTTTCAGTTAAAATGCAATTTAGATTTGGCTGAAGTTCATTAAACGTTTTGAAATAATTTAAATCGTTCAAAGTATCCGTAGTTTCTGAACTTTTTGTCTTTACAGCCAATGATTGTGTATTTGCTTAGGGAATTGGTGGGACTTTCTGTTCCTGTATTATTCAAAGTCTTGAGAATAGTACTTCTCATCCACCCAGAATTTGTTTCTATTCATAGAACTGATGAGGAAAACAAGTATTCCTACATTTTCGGCGAAAGCCAAGAAGCTAATTATGAGCTAACCTAGTCAAATAGAATGTAGTATACAGCAGCACTTCACAAAAGAGAACTCTATGTGTTTGGTATACAAACAGTGTATTAATAATGTCTAAAATTTGTGCTCTAGGTTCTAGGTGAATTAGAAGATAGAAAATCAGAAGCAGAGCTGCTGAAAAAGCAGTTATCCAGTGAAAGACTTACAGTTCAGAATCTTGAAACATTGCTGGCTGCTAGTAGAGACAAAGAATTTCAGAACCATTTAACAGCCACGGGGAAAGATTCCGAAATTCAGTTGTTGAAAGACAAGCTAACACTTGCTGAGAGCAAACTGTAAGTTTTAACAAGGGTATGTATGTGTGATGTGGTTGACAAAGAAACTTCTTCTGTGTGAAAGCACTTATTCACAAAGTCAAGTTCTTGATGTTCAGTATGGCTGAGCAGATGTTTTACAGCCGTGTCTTTTTGCCTTTTCATGGCGTCATTTGCTTAAAGTTTCTTGACAGACCTTTTGTCTTGCTTTCATTAATAGTGCTCTGGTGGATGTCAGTTTAGTACAAGCAGTAAATTTGGTCGTGACTCCCATTGGTCAGTCAAGGAGGTGATACCTTTCCTCATGTTCACTTGTCTGATGTAAATGTCATCTTTTCACTGCAATCACTAAAATCATTTCCTTCTGAGCCTCTTACTTACCTAACTATCTAATAGCAAGGTAGCTGATTTGTTCCTGACATTATTTCCACTACAGAACCAGCCAACCCATGATAATTTGTACATTTCTTTAGCTGTTGAGTACATGTCTAAATGTATGTATGCGTTGGATATTTAACCTTTCCATCAGAATGTATTAATTCTCAAAATATATAACCACCTATCTCACAGGTTCTGATTTTCTTCTTGGCTTCAGGAAGCAATCTAATTAAGCTCTGCTTTTTAAGTAGAAGGCATATCTTTGGCTTTGAAGAGTTTAACTATGAGTTTAATAACTAAAGACGACACAAATTTTCTTAATCTTCGACGATTTTATGTTTTTATATTGGAGATTATTCTGAAGTCCTAACTCCTTTAGAACAATGCGGACTCCTCAAGCATCTCAAAGCAGATTGAAAGGAAAATTTCAACATACAAAAAATAAGTAGATTAAATCCATGGTAGATGTGAATTGCTTACCTACTAAAGATGCCTGTTGTCCTTTGATTACAGTAAGAATCACTTAGGTAATAAAAAGTGAAGTCACAGTGACAGTGCTTCAAAAAAGTGAAAGTACTTTTGCTGCTGTTAATATTAACTATTAAGGAAGAAGTCCTGTATTGTTTATTGATCCTTTGAAATATAAACGGAACCAAAGCTGACACTCACACTCTATGTGGCCAGCACTTTCTGCTACAGCTAACTGCAACTTCTTATGCTGTGCATCTGCCTAGAATACAGAGAACTTTTCAATGCTCTCGTAAAAGAAAGACTAATCTGTATGGAACAAAAGAGGGTGAGATGAGCTCTGTTTTGTGTGTATAAAATTAATGTGTGAGAGAAGTGGGAGATTTAAAAACTTTTCTTCGTGATATGGAGCAGGGAATTGGAAGTTTCCATGATATATGTCATCGTGACATAATTAGCCAGTGACTGCAGTGGTATTTCTGCATTAAATAGCAAGAAGGAGGAGTAGCCGCTGAATGTAGATGGTGGCAAAGAGTAAAGTCAAAGTTGAGTTTTAGAGGAAGAGAAACAGGTATCCCCACTTAGTAAACAGTGAGGTAGGGAGAGAAATGTATGAAAGGTAATGATACAGATAATGCTTCTTTATGAGATACAGAAGATAGCATGCCTGAACATTTAAAAACTATCTAACTTGGTGATGCAAATGTGCAAGACTAAGGCTTTTGGTTGATTTACATAAAGGCTACAATGTTCCATTTGGCAGTTGTCCACCTCAAGTAACAGTGATCCCAATGAATCTGTAGATGATGGACACTATTAACTGCCCCTGTGCAACTGAACTTGCTTTGTGTTTTAGAACTGCAGTTTTGTTTACTTAGGGGGGGAAAAAAGTCAGTTGCATACAAGAAACATGAATTAATGGAATGTCCTGCCTATGAAATTAAAAGTGAAAGTTAAAAAACCCCACAACAACAAAACCAGTAATTTTTTCCAATGTTTTCTTCTACGAACATTGTAGGATTCCTTTTTTGTTCGTTGTAAATGTCAGCACTTGAATTATTAATAGAATGGGATATTGCAGGAAGAAGGAAAATGTTCTCTTTGAGGAAAAGTGGGTACTCTACTGAGGTGTCGTAGTGGTTCAACACAAGCTGGCAGCGAAGCTCCACACAGCTGCTCACTCCCCTCCTCCCCACGCCTCCCTAGGATAAGGGAGGACTCAGAAAAGAAAATAAAAACTTGTAGTTTAAGATAAGAACAAATATAATAACTAAAATATAATCACAGTAAGAAAAAGAAAGCATTATAATGGTAATTAAGATAAACAAAACCCAAGAAAATGGCAAGCAATGCACAGTGCAGTTGCTCCTTGCTGACCGATGCCCAGCTGGCAATCCACCCCTTCTGGCTAACTCCACCTTATGTGCTGCACATGATATCCAATTGAATGGAGTAGCTCCTTGGCTAGCTCAGATCAACTGTCCTGGCCACGTTGCTTCCCAGCTTCTTGTGTGTCCACACCACCCTCCCCACTCACAGTCCAGTTCACTGGCAGGGCAGAAATGGCCTTGGTGCTTGCAAGCACTGCTTAGCAATAACCAAAACATCCCTGTGTTATCAACATTCCCTTCATCCTAAACCCAAAATATATCCCTGTGGCAGCTACTAGGAAGAAAATTAACTCTATCCCAGCCAAAACCAGGATAGTTATTTTCCTCTGTTTATCTCAGAGTTTCTCCATGTTGCTAGGCAAATGTTCAGGTGTGAGAACTAGTTGTACGTACACCTTATTTTCTCTTACTTGGTTTGTAGTAGATGCAGTCTAAAGAAAAGGAACTAAAATGCTCACAGCTGTGACTGAAATACATGACAATTATTTCTGTGTCTTGCAAAATATAAAAATTCTTTTGACTTGCCAAAGTTTTAGTTCCGAGTGGCAAAAATCATGTGACTATTTTCTGAACTTTATTTGCAGTTTTGGTCTTATTGTGCCTGTGCTTCCACTCTAATTGTGAAAGCACTGGACAATAAGGTACTGGTACAACTACTAATGTCAGAAGGATTCTCAAAGATTAATTTGTGAAGTTCTCCAGTGCTGTCAAGAGTGAGTAGTTGTGTTACTCAAGAGTGCTATTTGGGAGACAGTACAGTAAACGAGATCTTGAAGCTCTATAGTGATTAAGTATTAAATAAACAGAAAATACTGAATAGCTAAACTACTTGTTGAGAGCTGTCTGTATGTACTCTGAAAGAGACAGATATCCTGTGAAAAATAGTGTATCATCATGTAATCTTATTATATGATGATTACTGTGCTTAGGGATTTCAAAATGAAATATTTCTTAATTTTTGAGTGATTTAGTTAATGATCTTAATTTTGTTTAAATAGCATTGATATAGAATAACCTCAGAACTCACAAACCTGTTTGCTTTCTTTCTTTTACAATAATGTTATTGGGCCCAAGCGTATGCCTGTCTCTGAAGGACTTAGTCTAAGATATCATCGAGACCTCTTGTCTTCTGCGTCTGTTCTCAACATACTGGATCAAGATACCATTCTAGGAATTTTACTGATGAATAGGGAAGACAGGAAAAACTATTCTGCGGTTCATTTTGGATCAGATCTCTTGAGTAGTTTGCATCTTCCTGGAGTCAGAGACCAGCGAGTGCCAGACAGGAAGTATGTGACTGAGATAAGAGCGGAACTCGTTTTTCAGAATTCACATCCAGTGCTTTGGCCATAAACTAGTACATCTCTGCTTCACCAGAAGTGACTTCTGAGCACTGCACCTCATATTGGCTTTGAAGACTCTATGGAGTAACATGGCTGTCTAGACTCTGGTTTAGACAACTTATTTTACCCTTTTTTATTTTTGCTTGTTTCATAAAGCAATTACCAGTGTTTTAAAGCCAAGCATTGAGTTGTCCAGGCTGGTGATTTGCTAAGAAGTATATTTAGTTATGTTACTTAAGATTTTCAAGGCTGCTTTTCATTTTGATTCTTGCAGTTGGGCCCAAACAGCAAGGGTGTTGTTGACAACAAGCTTTCAGACCCTGTTTTTTGCTGGTTTGAGCTTGCATTAATACAGTTTTTACTTAGATTTGATTCAGTTTTGTTCACTAATGGCCAGATAGTTCCAGCCTACTTGATATAATTTTTATTGAAGCCATATCTCTTATGTTTGTGTTTTTTGTGAATAGTTACTGCTTTTTTTCAAGTGTACACATCTCGCGTTGCAACAAAGGACAGTGAATTAATTAATGACTCTTTTGTCTGTTTTAATAAAACATGTTTATGTTCATCTTGTCTGGAAAAGAACATGATGTATTGTAGTAAGGATGTAGTGAGGCTTGCCAGCTTCTCACCTCTTTCTTACCTTCAGTTCTTCCAGAAATGTTCTGTTGCATTCATTTTATTCTCACTGCTTCTGATTTGTCTTTGACTTGGTCTTTGTGAAACAACATGTTCAGTGTCTATTTTTGTTTCATCTTGCTTTAACGTATCTAAGCTCCTAGCTGACAATGTTCAAAGAAAACTTTGTTGCTTCTCATGATTTTTTTTTTTAGAAGCAGCTGTAATAGAGAGGTTTCCTTGCTTCGAAGCAAACTTGCACAGCTGCAGACTGACCGTGATGTTTTAAAAAGGCAACTGACAACTGAACAATTTGAACGGTAAGATGGTGGGTTTTTTTCCATGAGGTGACTCTTCTTGTTTCTTCTTTCTCGCTTTTAAAACTGTTGCTTTTCTCTAATAGTGAGGAACTGTTATGGAAAATTGTGTTCCTGTTGTTGTGCAAAAATCTAATACTCTCATCTTGAAAACTGCTTTTATAATTAAAAAAGAAAAAAACATAATACAATGTCTGAATTCCCTCATAAGCTTTTGGAGTTTACCATTACATCTAAAAAAAATTCTTCTCGTGAAAACAAGAAGAATGTTCGGTGACAAGAAAAGAAGACTCTTTGCAAAGTATTCTGAAAATCAGCATCCTGGAGTTAGCAAAGTGTGTAACTGAAATTACTATCTGTTGGTAGAGAGCGTGCGATTCAGGAAATGCGTCGACATGGTCTCTCCACATCCTTGTTACGTGCCTCACCTCCTCTCAGTTCAACGTTAAGGTCTCCCTCACACTCTCCAGAACGTAGCACTGTAAGGACACCAGATCAAGCAGCAGCTGAAAAGTAAGCAAGTTGACTTTAGAAGATTATTTCTGTTTAAGCCTTCTAAATAATACTTTTTGAATTCTGTGAAATTCTTACATACTTCAGGTGGTTCTAAGCTTTTCTGTTTATTCTCCTACTATAAAATATTGATTGGAAATGATACATGTAAAGTGCTCTCCAAAGACCATATAAATGTAATGGAACCCTGTTCTTGTTAATGGTCTTGCACCACCCAACAGCTTCCAAATATGTATCACCTGCTTAGTATTGCCATTAATCGTTTACAAATGTATATTGCCAATTTCTTATCCTTAAAAGTTGTCTCCAAACAACAGATAGTTTACATTAAGAGAAATGCCATGAAATTCTCTTCAAGTACAGCAATGAAGGAAAGACACTCCACAGGAGAGAGCCCACCTAAAATGCATTTGAACCCTACACATCAGATGAAACTGTCTCCAAAATAAGTGCTTAAAACTAACTAATGCATCTTTCATTGTTAGTGCTTAACTGCTATGCGTGTCTAAGATTGTGTTCACTATAGTCCATAAAAAAAGAAAATCAACCTCTCACCTGTCTGTTTTCGCTGACATTTTTGTTCAGTTACGTATTAACAGGCCTTATTGACTTTGTCTCCCATCTGTCCTGTACCGCATAATAACTTCCAGTGATGACAGGAAGAGATAAGCAGCAGCTATTTTAGGAAACGTGTATGCTATAATAGTTGCGCAGTATACTGTAATGGCTCATGATTCTAATTGCAAAACTCCCAAGAGACAGAATTCCAAACTGATATGATTTTAATCTTTGTTTTTGTTGGTAAATACATATGGCTTATTCTTCAGCTTACATTTGTTAACAACTCACAGGTGTCCTGAGAACCGAGGCTGGCACGGCATGATCCACATTGGCAGCAATTTTTTTTTCTTCTTCTGAGAGTTTTCTGACAAAGCAAAAAAAACAACAAACCCAAACCAGGAAACTTTTGCAAACGAGACCTTGGTAGTAGGGATGCAACAGCAGTTAGGTCTTTTGCTTTACTGATGAGCCATTAGGCAAAACCTGATGTACTGCAATTCAACATTTAGACTGAGATAATGATAGAGAATATATTTCTGAGAATGAGTATCATCAGTAGAGAATCGTCATTAGCCTTCCTTGCTTCATAGTGAGTCCCAAGAGCAATAACAATTGTCCACTTGCTATACTCGACGAATACCATGTAGGGAAATATTTTTGTCCTACCATTTGCATACTCAGTTTTAACAATGAGAGCTCTGTACAGTATCTTATGAGAAAAGATCCCGTTCTCATTAAGTAGATGTTTTTAAAGAAAGTGGGGTTTAATAACTGAATTAATGTACAGTTTGATTTTTTGCTACCTTGCCTTTTAAACCTGTCAATAGATTATTACATTAGAATGATCTCAGTAGCACTATCACTATCTTAAACTATTCTTATTTATTCTTTCTAGGAGCTTGCCGCAGTAAAGCGTACTCTGTAATTACTCTTTTGTAGTGTTACAGCTGCTTCTTTCTCGAACCTGATTTAATCTTCTCAAACAATTTTCTCTTCTTCCTTGTCTCACATTTACTTTGTTAAGCATTTGAGCAATAAGTCAATGAACTGAAAGTAGAGTTTTAGATCATATGCTGTAATAACTGATATTCAGGAGTAGCAAAGAGAATATGAGGAGGCTAAGTCTAATTATTGCTCTTTATCCTAATATTCATTAGCAAAATTATAGTAGCTGGCTTTATTTTGAAACTTGTCTTTCTCCACCAGAAATGTGAGCTTCAAGGAATGACCACTCCTTGAGCAACTGAAACATTTCTTCAAAGCAACGATTACCAGCAATTTCTGGGAACTGGTGAAGCACTCAACTTTGCAAAATGTTCCTTTCCCAGCTGGCGGGGGTCACTGTGTTTTGCCGGCTGATGGATGGGTTTTGTATCAAGGCTAAGTTTTGCTACCATTTTGCAAACATCAAAATTATAAGAAGGAAATGAGTACTTGACATGACAATCTCTTGTTTTCATTTTACTGTTGTACTTCTATTTTCTTATCTGGTTACAGAAGTTTGTTCATCTTTGTGTGCGCTAACAGAATAACAGACATGATTGTCTTACTGCTGAGCCAGTGTGCATTTTACACTTGTGATGATATTCTCTGTTTGGGCTTTTAACAAGCGTGTTCTGTTTACATGTCATTCTTTGTGCTATTTAAAAATATTCTCTATTTTGTGGATGTATTTTGTGTACTGTACCTTTTCCTCATTAAAAACCAGTTATTTTTTTTATTAATGTTCTTATCTAACAAGTAGTCGTCTCCATTTGTTTAAGCTTTGTGGGAAACAGCATTTTAAGTATTATCTCAATATTACATAAAATGTGCAGAGGAAGGTTATTTTTTTAAGGTATATTGAAATCCCTTAAACATAATTAAATTAATTATAAAGTCCATATTCCATTTTTAAATCATATCTGGAGATATTTTCAATATTTTGGTTTTAAAAGGTCAGAACAAAATCTGGAATCCTTCACTCAGTTAAGCTCAAGCTGTTGGAGAAGCTTTCATGTTGTGACACACCTAACAGGTAAATGCAGTGAGAACTAATATCTGGTGTATGTAGCAGAGGAGCATTTCACATTCAGGCAATGAAATGAGGTGCGATTAGCAATCACGATCTTACAACATGCTCTTCAGGTCCATCTGTGCAGATGAGTTCCTATCCAGTCCCTCCTGGTGGTTAGACAGCAGCCAGGCTGACACGAGCTGTGCCACACATCTCACGCTGGGGTGAGGTGAAAGAGAGTGGGGCAGACATTAGGTCATGGGAAAAGTACGAATGCTCCAGTTATCTGCCTTCTGTTGTCTACAGATGGGGAGGGGGAAAATAACATTAGAAAAATAATAAAGGAGAAGCAATAGTCCTTGGGGCCGGTTCTATACACAACAAAGTATGTGTCTTGTCATCAACAGGGGAGGCTATTGAGAGTAAAAGGATGTTCTTTATCATTTATTAAAACCTAAATTGCTCAACTAGATGTATCATAATGCTTTTGAGAAGTTCTTGGTTTTTGGGGGGGATCTTGCAGGATGTCCCTTAACTTTAGATAGTTAACCTAGCAATTCTGGGGTTCAGCTGGAGAACCTAATTTGTTGGTCATCCTAAATCTGAGCAGCACTGAGACTCCTATGTGATGCTGATTAAAAAAGGTTAAGATTAGGGCTTCAGTCTTTCAGTTTAAAAAATTTTATTCAGAAATTGGTGCGTGTGTGGCAAGCCTGACCTATTTAAATACTATTATTCTTAAATGAACCACGTGACCACAGATTTCTGGGGTTTTTCTTAAACCATTCTTTGGGACAAGTTTTATACTTTGCCAGGAGTGTAAGAAACCTTTTGTGTGCAGTTGTGGTACCCTGGTCTTTAGCTTTATGCAGACATTCCAGTTTCATTTAATCTCCTGACCCTTCTCGGGCGCTGTAAAGATTGTAACAGCTGCAGCAAAGTGAGCTCCCAGAGCTGAAGCTCGGAGCTGTTAGCAGCACACTTTTGGCTACAGAGGCAACCACAGCTCCTTGCCTGAGCAGCCTGTGTGGCTTGCCTGAAGTAACCAACTCCCCAGACATGGCCTCCTTGCACAGCTCCCCATGCCACAGCAACAGCAATGTTCTGGGCAAGTCAGCAAAGGGCCCTGAACACAGGGATGGGATGGGAGCATCTTGGATGAGGCGAGGCTCAGCAAGCTGAGGGGGTGCAGCCTGCAGACAAGAAAAGGTTCGGGGTAACATATCTATGTACCCTCAGCAAGTTCACTGGATGGGACAAGGGGTAATGGGATGAAGCTGTAACATAAAAAATTCCATTGAAACATAAGAAAAACTATTTCACTGTTCAGGTGAGGGAGCCCTGACACAGGCTGCCCAGGGAGGGTGTGGAGTCTCCTTCTCTGGAGGTTTTCAAAACCCGCTTGGACTCTGTGTGACCTGATTGAGGTGAACGAGGGTTGGACTAGATGATCTCTAGAGGTCCCTTGCAACCCCTACTATTCAGTGGTTCTGTGATAAATACCTGATGGGTGAGAGTAAAAAGGTTGAGATGGTTGGTTGTCAGTGGCATCCAGTAAAAAAGACAAGGGAATTGCATTTGAACATAAGAATTATTTCTTTTTTTCCCATGGGAGTGGTCAAACAGAATAGGCTGTCCAGAAAGGCTGTGTAGTCCCCATCTGTGGAGGTATCTAAAACCCAGTGAAGCACAGCCCTGGACAGTCTGCTGTAGATGGCTCTGCTTTGAACAAGGGGTGAGACTTGATGGTCACCAGAGGGGTAACTGACTCTGTGATGAGGTAAGTGCCAACCCAGTTGTAGTGGAATTGTTCCTTATTATCTATACAACGATTGCTGACTTTCTAAAATGATGAGTATAAAAATAGATGCATTGCCATTGTTTTGTCTCAATATTAGACTTGTCTGCATTACAGCTCAGTGATGGTGAGCATTGGAATTTATCCTGTGATAGGTGCTCACTCCAGCTGTGTGTGCAGCTAGCTCAGCAGCATCCTAGCAGAGCTGCTCCGACAGCTTTGCAGTGGTACCGTTTCAAGGTGATGGTGCAGGAATTACTGTTTGCTTAAAACTAACCAGAATGGCATGATGGCAAATGGAAGAAAGTAGGAGAAATCAGAGTGTCAGTGGCTACTTCTCCTTGATGTTAATACTGCAAGTAGGGACAGACATATTTGCCTGAATGCAAACACAGAAATGAGTTGCAGAGTGGTCAGTCAGCTGTAAATCCAGGTCCGCTGGAGATCCCTCACTTTGATGAGATTTTTTCTTGAGCCTCCAAGTCCAAAGGAGTTTCTCGTTATTTGAGAAGAGGGGCGTGGGTTACGGGACTACAGAGGTGTTTGCAGTCTTCATCTGTATCCTTTTGCTTTGCATAAATGCTTAAATCGAACGTGTTGAGCGGGAGGCGAGCACCCTGGCTAGCTCCTGGCTTTTAAAGGTCCAGTTGTGCCACCTAGCGGGCGCGCGTCTCTCCTAGCAACCATGGCACGTACTTCACAGATGCGGCTTTCTCCAATAAGTCTAGAAACCTCCAATAAAGTGAAACAATTGCTGAGAAAGCCCCGTGTTCCCGAAGCCTGTTCATCACTTTGCTTCTGAGGTTTGTGCTTTCCAGAAACTGTCAGCTCTTAAGAAAAAAAAAATCTTATTTTAGCTTCTCCAGCCAAGTGAAAAGATCAACGTTTGTCAAGGTCTGATGCAACGGTGCATTTTGACCGACCTGCAGGAATTGGCAAAGGCTGGATTCACCTCTTCTTTTGGTGGCTACTTCTGAAGGTTTATATCTGTACCATCCAGTTCCACTGCCTAGTAAGTGCTGCAATAGCAGCAAAGCAAAACACAGCAAACCCCTTGAATTTTCCAAAGCAGCGCTGCAAAGTTTGAAGTGGTGTGTATCCATATATATTTGGGATAGAAATAAAAACATCTATATCATTGCTAATGTCAATGTACCTAACAGCCCTCTAAACACTGGCCCTGGTGCATGAGCTTCATTTCCGAGTTATCCATGTCCTGGATACCACAGCTTCAGTCGTGAGGGGACTGTAAAGGGAACGGACTGTGCCTCTCAGGGCTTGTATCTAGAACATTCATCTCTAGAACACTACAGGTGAAAAAGTGATTTCTATTTCTTCCAGAGTCATAGAGCTAGATTTTTCATTATTTTTTTCAAAAGCATCTCTTCTGACTCAGAAATTCGCTGAGCTGCAAATCACGGAGGAGTGGAAGAGTATCGGTCAATTATTGCCTAAACTGACATTCTTCCTTTAAAATACTGGGCACACAGACCAAAAAGAAGTGAGATTGCTCCTTAGTCTGACCCAGCATGGGTGTTATTTTTCTGTAAGACCCAGTTTCTTTTAAGAGTGGGAGAAGGAGGACTTCTGTCTGGGCCAAACAAGAGAAGGAGCAGACACGATCTAAAGCTGTACAGTCTTTTTGTCCAGAGAGCATCTGAACTGGGTGACCTGCCTGCCAAAACACATCATCTTCCTCAGCAGTGGAAGGTCATGAATCACATCATCAATTTCGGTTCAGAAAGTGTCAGAGTCTGGGTGGAACCAAGTGTGACAACTGAATTTACCGTGTTCTCCTTGGGAAAGCAGTATGCAGCACTGGTAACATCTCGGCAGCTGACTTGGCAGAACTGGTACAAATGCCCAGATGCATTGTTGAAGGCTCCTTCTCTGGAGATATTCAAAACCCACCTGGCTGAGTTCCTGTGTGACACACTCTAGGTGGTCCTGCTCTGGCAGGAGGGTTGGACTTGATGATCTTTCAAGATCTCTTCCACCCCTTAAGATTCTGTGATTCTGTGTGATTTAAAGGTGTACAAAAGAGGGGAGGCCGTTTTATGCACCGCCAGCTTTGGGTACAGCTGATTTTTTTGTGTGTTTCTTGCAATTCCTCTTGTGTTTTAGTAAACAAAAGGGATAAATATCTGTCCAGGTCTAGCACTACACAGGTGCTGGATTCAGACCTTGGTCTTGCTGTGAGATGAGAACAAATCAGGGTTCAGAGCCTGGCTGCAGCCAGAGCTGCTACCCTCTCCTGTCGGGGCAAGCACCCATGGGATCTTATTGCATCCAGCCGTACCCTTTCCTGCTTTCCCAACAAAAGAAGCCGAACGCTGTTCCTTCGAGGGCGAAGGGTGGGAGTCGGGAGGGGCCGGGCCTGGGTCGCGGCGCTGCGGGGCGCCCGTGAGCGGCGGCGGCCGCTCTGCCATGGGGCGGCATCCGACGGGCGGCGGCGGCGGCACGACCCGCGGCCCTTCCCTCCGAGGCAGCGACAGGCAGGACAGGTAGGAAGGGCGCTGCCGCGCGTCGTTCCCCGCTCAGCTCCGCGCAAACGCCGTTGCGGTGGAGCTGCTGGTGGCGGGGGGGAGCGCAGCCGCAGCCCGGTAGCTTCCCCCGGGGCTCCGCAGCCCGCCAGCCTCCCTCGGGGCTCCGCAGACCAGCAGCGCATTTCCTTCGCTGCGCGCCTCGCAGCCCGTGCGGCGTGGGGCCGCCCGCTATTGTGTGCTGGAGGCGCCGGGGTGCGTGGGGCTGTGGGCGCGGGGGTGTGCCCGCAGCTGCAGCCGCAGCCGCAGCCGCGGCCACGCCGCTTTGTGTTGCCCACCCGAGGCGGTTGTGGCCACGCGCGGCGTTTGGAGCGCCGCTGCCGAGGAGGAGCGGCCGTCGCGGCGTGTGAGGCGGGGGCAGGCGGGCAGACGGCACAGGTGAGTAGTTGCCCACCGATGCTCAGCCCGCCTTTGTTCGTTGAAAGGTGTAAGGAGGCGTGCGGGTGGTTTTTCGGAAGGCTCCACTTTCTTCCCTGCCGGGAAATTCAGTGGCCGGGCTGGTTCTTTCCGTTTCTTTCTGTTTTCCCTTTGTTAGCTTTTGCGCCAGAGCTCTGTATTCTGTCAGCTTGGCTGCAAAGCAGGAGCTGTCAGAAAGATGACTTTGTTTCGCACAGCGCTTCTCCTGAGCGGCGTTGCTTTGTTTAAGCTCTCGTAAGCCATTTATCACGGAGCTGCCGCCCCATTGCAATGAGCTGTGAAATCGGCGGCTTTGCGGGTCGAAAGGCAGCGGCACAGCCTTTCCCTTCCTTACCCTTTCCTTGAGAACCCGAGAAGGTAGGCTGGAGGGAATCTTGGCTTGCATGGAAAATTATCGTCTTGCGCGATCTCTTCAGTCAGAAAATGTCTATTCTGGGGACAGAAACACACGCCACACGGGTCTTTTTGATGTCAGTAAGAGATTTCTGTGGAATGAGGGGTTGGCTTTGTTAATTGATTTTGCTGGTGTTAGCCTGAGTCCATTCTCTGTAGTTGTAGCATGCAAAATGTGTGTGCCTGTGTGCTGTGTTTTTAGGTGTAAAAATGCCCAGTTAAAAACACGGTTCAAGGGGTAAATAGAGACCTGGAAACCACAACTGTGCGTCCTGAAAATTTAATACGCCTGACAATAATGGCACGGAAAGCGATCTGCTGTTGGGGGGATGGAGGCACAGAGAAAGGGGAGAATATTTTGCAACTCCAGGCCTAATAACAGATCTTCTGTCAATAATAAATATATAGGTACTATAATTTGTTATATTTCCAGCCAGCTTTACCCTACGCGCCCCAAATGGTGTATAGGAATTGCATGCAAAGAGCTCTTTCCTCAGAATCTGAGCTATTAAAGCTACCCGATAGCAGTAGTTCTAGCAGGTCCTCATTTTTAACAGACTAAAGGTGACGAGTTAGAGTCAGAACTGACTTTCATTCGGTGTTTAGTAATGCACTCTGAAGAAATTCCCACTGCTGAAATAATCCTAATTATACCTTGCATAGATAATTAAGTCTTTTGATTGTATCAAAACATTAATCATCAGTGGGCATAAAAGGTACTATGAGTTTCTTCAACAAAGCCATTGATATTTTTTTTCAGTATACGCAGCAGTCAGCAGTTTTGCATAGAACTTAGTTTATGTGGTTTGAACACAGGTCAGGAATTCATCAAACTGACAAATCCCACTCTTCCTCAGCTGCTATCAATTCGTCAGGTTATAGGTTGTGTTTGGTTTTGAATATTTCATTGCAACAACGAGCTTGAATTTAACACTGTGAAGTGCATTGAAACTTGATACGAAAGCAATTTGTCTATTTATTTATGTCTCAGTTTGATGATAATGACAAGAATTACCTCGACGTCCTTAGTAATAAATACGGCACGTAGCAAAGAGATTGTGGATGGTTGTTACTGGGTCTTTTCTCCAACAGGAAAATATATCTCAGAGCATCCTGTCCTAAAATTAAGGACGCTTTTCAAGTATCCATTTGGGCAACCCTCCATTTAGAGAGAACCGTTTCACACTTACAAGCAATGACTTTTTTTTCTTCACCCCTACGTGCTGCATAATGGGGTTTTTGAAAGTGCACTGGTTGCAAACACAGTTAGTGTAAAGTATGAATGTCTTGCTGCGTTCTGTGTGAAGGCACTGACTCCTGTCTTTCTGTCTTTCATTTTTTTTTTCTCTTAAGTTTGTTCCTTATAGGTCTTATTTCGGTCTGCTGCCTTGTGAGGTTGTGCAGGTAGTAGGGCTGCTGAATTGGTCATGCATTAGATAATTTATTATTTTTTTTTTTTTTTAACACCCAGTTCCTGAAAACTGAGGCAAAATAAATTTCCTTTTAAGAAGGACTGTTACTTTGGCAGTAATTTTTCATTTTAATTGCAGATACTAAAAAGCAGCCTTTTTTAGTTTCACACTTCTGATTACTGCAATAACTTTTGCGGTTTCTTCTGGTTTGCTTCTTAGTCACTCTGAACACTGTTTTGACAGGTACCTCAGTCACTGAAAACTGATATATCTGTGCGAGTAATGCAGCTTAGGGATATTTCAATATGTTCCTACTGTAGTTGTCAGGTAAGCTCATTTGAAATACCTTGCATAATAAGTGTTGACCGGAGTGGGATGATGAGTTTATGAATATGAATATGTTTGGTTGTTGTTTTACAATGAAGTCTAATGGAAACAAAATTTTTATGTAGACAGCATAAGCTTAAATTAAGGTGTTTTGTCCTTTTTTTCCCCTCACAAGCCAAGAGAAGGAAAAGATATCTTTTTTTTTTTTCACATTTGAAAAGGCCCTAGTAAGAGAGGTATAGCAAATATGGATAAGCCTACTACTGGCATGTTAGAAAAGTACAGTTGATTTCTTTAGAGTCAACAGACTTGGGGCAGTGTAGTTGTGTAATAGCTACATTGTGACAATAGCTATATATTGTCATTGATCCCATGTATTTGAGTAAGATTTAGTAAGTTGGATGAAGTGTACGTTATAATAGAATTTAATGGTTTGGAATAATGTGATAGGAGGCAACCTAAAGTTGCAGTGTTAACTTTAACTACATTCATACTTCCACTGGAGGGGCCAAATTCTATTTTTTACTAATCTATTTTTTAAAATCAATTAGTGATGGATAAAAAGTGTGTTTGTTTCCATGGAGGCTCTGTGACTTCTGGCTTTAGGAAACAATGAGTTGCTGTGTAGATCTGACACTTACTGTTTCCCATCACTTCCTGAAGGGACTTTCGCTCCTTTTGATTTTATCCATTGCGTATGACATGATTTCTGTGTTTAAGAACTAAAATACAGTGTACAGCATTTATCCTTACTTCACACTCAGCGTTTACACTGATGAAGTCTTATAAAGAAATAAAGATGACTGATAAGAAATAATTTTTAATTAATACTATTCAAGAGCCAGTGTGTCATCACATGGGCTGAATCACAGTGATTTGTTGTTAATTTAAGTTTGGTGGGGAGAAAAATGTAAAGATCTTTCCGCGTGTTATCCTAAGTGGCTTATGCTGCATTTGCACTACACATTAACTGAAGATGATTCAGATGCTGCTATAAATACATAAAGCACATCAATACTTTTTTTAAACATAGTTCAGTTTCTCCTTTGTATATGCATGCTGTATGCCGAGTTGCAGAAACGCAAGTGTCATGTTTCTGACGAGGCTGTTTGAAAAAATGCTGTCATATTAATCTGATTTTAGTTAATGAGACTGAGTGATGTAGCTAAGTAAGGGTTGTTACGACTTCTCTGCTGACTACCTTCATTTTTGCTAACCAACACAGCCAAATCATTTAAGTCAAATACTTCACATCTCAACAATGCTTTGACATGGTCCAGCATGTCATTCTAATGGTAACACCATATGCAAGCTTTATTGTCTTTGTGTTTGTTGCCTTAAGAAAAATGATATGACAGTGATCCAGATAAGTAGCAGCTTTCCTTGCACTTTGGTATTGGGGTGTGCAAAGTGCTGTGCACGCTGCTGACCTGCTTGAACAGCTTTTTCATTACTCATCGTGTTTTGAAAGTCAGCAGTCAGACTTGGGCAGCTTCATAACGCAGCTCCATCTAGTGATTTGCGGTGGTGCTTCTGTAGGGGGATGCTGCACGTAAGAGATAATATTTATTGATAGATTGAAATGTGGAGGGAGAGTTCAAGTGAACCAAACCTTAGGAGTTTAATGTTGCCAATTTCATGTTGCTCTTCAAAGAAAGTCAGTTTTCTTCAAAGTAATGAAGCTGTCTGTGGCTTTTCATAGAGCCATGTATGAAACTCTAGCATAGAAAACAAACCCAAAAAGGTTACAGTGATCCATGGAACAGTATGGTCCAGAAGGGAAAAACAGTGATAGAAACTCATGTGAATCTGTAGTATTTGTGAGTATCTGTTGGCACGCATGTGGTAAAGTTGGGTTGAGTGGCACCATCTGCCAGTAAAATTGAACTGTCTTCCCCATTGTAAAGCCTCCTTTCCATTGCATAAAGCTATGCCGAGGTTTAACCGTGTGGGCTGTAGTTCATCACATGCCTTTATGACTCAGACTAGTTTTCATCTGAATTCAACCAAATGATTAATTGAGAATTTAATTGTTTTGCCTGGTTAAAAAAAAATATATCCTAAGGTCTTTTAGAAACGTGGTATTGTCACTCTGGTTTGTGTCTAACATAACGTCTAAGATCCTGCTAAGGCAGCGTCCCGTTATTAAAGATCTGCATTTTCTGCTGTCTTCATGAAAATCTGCTCAGATTTTCTGTCATGTCTCCAGAATGTTGTCGTTTTTACACATTCACTGTAAAAACTTCGGTAAATAAAATGAGAGAGTGCATGTTTGTTTAACATCCAATACTACAGAGTGCTTTCAACAGTGACCTCTGTGGTTCTTGCTACATCTGCAAGTTGACATCTGGTCGGAGAGAGTCTGAATATACAGGGGATGGAATTAAGTTATTCAACAGGACAAAGAAATGGTAGTTACCAGCTGTATTAAGGAAGGAATTGGGTGGTAATTCTTTAGAAGAGCTCTGGCTTATGGTGAATTAGTTGAGGAGTTGCTGCTGTAAAGACAGTCATTGTATTGTGATGTATAGATAGGACACCAGCAAGGAAGACATGCGAAATTATATTTTCACTGCAAGCAGTGGTTCTCCTCAGCTGTAACACCACATATAGCTGAGATGCACACTTTAAGAAAGATGTGGATGAACTGGAGAGAATCCAGAGGAGAGGAATGAAAATAATTAAAGATCTGGAACATATGGCCTGTGAAGGAAGGTTGAAAGGTCTGGAGTTGTTTCAGCTCCAGTGAGTGAAGAGTGGCAGGATGAACGAGACGTGACAACTTTCAAATGTCATGAGGCTGTTTTGAAGCAATGTCCTCCATGCCTGTGCTCAACCAGATGACACATAATTGGTTCAGCATTAATAAAACTGAAGCCACAGAACAGATCATTGAAATAAGATTTTCAGGATTTTGGAATAATTAAAAGTTGTTTGAATATTAATCAGGAATAACATAAATATCCTTGAATTCTTTTTGAATCAGCGTGCTGAAACAGGTTACTCTTTGAGATTTCTTCTATCCATATGAATCTTCAGTGTCCCTGGTGCAGACCAGATTGTACCTTTACCCCTCACAAATGCTGTGGCTGAGCAGGATTGCCTGTATGTGATGTCTCTAAAGTGAGCAGATGTGTGAGTGGGGATGTTCAGAACTTTTCCCTGTAATCTCTTGTTTATGATCAAATTTGACATCCACTCCTGTCTTTTTTTCATAGAGGTTCATCTTCTGGTGCTTGGACAGAAAGTGTGAGGTACCAAAGGGCCAGATGGCTTTGAGAGGAACCTGAGATCCAAGTGACATAGAGAAGAGGAGGATTGGACAGCATGGGTACTGATTTCACAAGAAACTGGACAATGTGATAAGTAGGGTAGTATGTGAACATGAGACATGAAGAATGTCAAGGGGAGTGAAAATATTGGGGCAGATGACTGGGTCTTGGTAAGGAGTAGGATATAGAGCAAGCTAGTAGGTGGGAAGTTAGATTGCTGACGGAGACTCCCAGTGTACCAAAAGCCTTGACAAGTGCAAACTGGGATTGAGAAAGCAAGGAGAAGATGATGAAGAGCCAAGGGAGATGAAATCACACAACTAGTAAAGTCACGTTGGAGCCTATGGGATAGAAGTAATTACGGTTTGGAGGAAAACACCAAAAAAGTCTTTCTTCCAACTGTTTTACGGTCCTCCAGACCTCACCTGGGAGCCTGTGGTTGTGTCTTAGTGTTTGTGCTTTGGGAGAATGACACCTGTTACTGCAGTCAGTCTCTGTTCTGTTCTCTCAGATGAAAGAGTTCAACACTGGGGATGTAAAGAACATGCTGCACCATACTGCTCCTAATTGTTGCAAAACAAAAGATGTTGAAGAAACTTTTTCTTCGACACAGGGAGTTGCCTAGTTTGCAAGTGAAAGGAAGGGTCAGAACTAAAATTCTCTGGTAAGGATTTAGCCTCTTTGCATATGATTCAATCTTTAATGATATTGCCGAATTTTCTTTTGCTCACGTAACCCAAGCTTTACTGAGCGCACAGAGCGGATCTGCCCTCAGCGTGAGTCACTGCCGTATGCTAAAGGAAGCTGTGGTCTCGGGCATCTGTGGCATTTGTTGCGGAAGCAGGAAGATAATCTGGAGAAATTGAGGCAGAAGGTGGCTTAATTAAAACATTTTTCAAACATACAAATGAAAGTCTCAGCTAAAGGCACCAAAAACTAATTAAGGCTTGCTGTTGCAATTCTGACTTTTAAAAATATGTGGGGTTTTGTTTCGGTGGGTAGTAGTGATGGGCATAAAAAATCAGATTCTATCAGAATTCCAACCTAGCCCAGTCTGAAGTACCTTCCCAGTGCTTGCAAATGACATGAAAAGGAGCTGCCTCCTATGGCAAGAAGATCAAAAGACAGGAGATTTAGTTTCCAATTTAATCTTAGTGACAAAGAAGACACTTCTTCATAGTAAGGCAATTTTTTACACCTTTGTTGAGGAGAAATCTTGTGCTGTCGGAGTAGGTAAGTTGCTGAGAAAAGAAATGAGGGTCACTTTTCTTGTTGTTTCAGGATTCTGTTCCAAGCTTGGTAGATATTTTGCAGTAGCCTACGCTGGCCCATCTGGGGGCTATAATGATGAATGGTGCCGCATTACTCCCAGCTCAGAAGCTTTGGCAGTCATTACTTCATCCACTGCTCATGTCTGGAGGGAGGACAGGCACCCTCAACACGTACATGTGGGTTTTGATGTTCTTCCCAACCACTCTGTTCCAACATTTGTTGAGACCGCAAGGGTGGGTTGTGATAAATAGCCCTGCTGTGATTTTTTTCTGGCAAGTAGATTAATCTTTCAACCAAACAACACAACCTGCTGAACACTGTCATGAGTTATTAGGGTCTGCTATCCTGATACCAATACCTGATAATTGACAGACTGCATGCTTTAGGTGATTGTGTTTCCTTGATTAAGATGGGGAGAAAAAAGTAGGTGAGCTTTGGAACATACAAATATTTCTACAGGTGTGAGGTGAAGGTCTGGGATTACATGCCCTCAGACGTCTGCCTGCTAGAACACCGTTTCCAGCAGTTAAAGGATAGATTCCTGCTGCCTGAAAGCTCATATTTCCAGGCAGTCTTCAGGAGCCTTTCTGACCAGAGGCTGTGTCAACAAGAGGCAACTGTGCCATAAGCCAGAAGAGTCACTGAAGTAAGTTTTTCCTCAGCCCAGGCATTTTCATGAAACTATTCTGCATTGTCAGAGCAAAAGGGAAGATGAAGACTCATTTGTTATACCGACAGGATGCCTGTTTGTTGAGCAGAGCAGTGACAGCAGCGTTAGCTGCAGGACAGCAGTTTGCATCAGTTTATCTGCAGCATACTTATTTACAACTTGCAGCTTGAGTGGTCTGAGAAATCACTTTTGATTTGCTGTGGTCCAGATCTAAAACCAGTACAGGGTAATGCCATTTTCACCTCTAGCTGATTCTTAAGATTCTCTTCCAGGATATTTTTGAAAACACTTGTTCGTTTTTCAAGTGTATGGGATGGCTCTTCATCCTTACAGCAGTGACCAGTTAGAGAAGACCAGTTCTCCTGGACAGAAATAAGGCTTCTGTAGCTACGTGCTGTACCTTTGGTTCTTCATAAGACTCGTCTAATGGCACATTGCAAACCAGGCTTGTGAGTATTGTCCTAGATTTGAGGATTGGCAGCTGACCTCGAGATAGGTGTACTAAGGACCAGATACATAGCATACGGGACACAAAATATACTCTGCTGTCTCTGTTTTGCTTACATGTGGCATTTCATCAGCACTGAGCCAGATGAAAGATTATGGTTACGTGAACATGACTGCATATTTAGGTGAACCTTGCAATATACATAGATTTGCAAGTGCTACATTTGGCTTTGTGCTGTCATGAATAGGAAAGACTCTTGGTGGCAAGTTGATAGTAATTTTGCAGTCAGATTTAAATATTTTTTTTCTATCATTATGGGAAGTTCTGTCCATGCTTCGGTAGGAACTCCTCTTTATCCCCCACTCTCTTCTTTTGGCAAGAAGTTATTGAGACTTGGTATCTGTTCATCCAGCACCAGATCATCAATCAGTAATTTTTGCCTCGCAGACCCTATGTGGTCCAGCAGATGATCTGAGTTACTTCAAGCCAATGGATCATGAGTAGGACAGCATTTTAAGAATTGATTTTTGAACTGAGATTTTAAAGTCAGTTGTGTTTTCCATGGAGACCCAGAGGGATATGGAGTATGTTGCCTGTAGGTAACGCTAGAGTCAAAGGTGGTTTTGTTTTTTTACTGAAGAGTTTGTTTGCATATGTACACCAAGTATGTGAGTGTGCATGTAAGACTATGTACCCTGGAGAAACTCCAGTTGTTGGTAAGTGACTTTCCTTTCCATGGATTTTTCTGTATATCTCTACCTGTTCATGAACTAACTTGTTCACCTGGGGTCTTAAATTCTGTGTGCTTCAATTTGTAGGTGCCTCAGGAGTTTTAACTAATTTTAATGAATTTTAATTATATCCAATTAATAGAATTGCTTAACATTGGAACTGACTGCAGTTGGCAGTTGTTTTAAATGTGTTGATAGCCATATAGCATTACGTCGTCTCAAAAAAAGTAAGTGTAGGTATGTTAAATTGGACACGCAAAATTAATGGCTATGTTTCTACCATAATTTCATGTGTGGCTCTACTTCTGCCAAATGGGACAAAAACATCCTTCACACTTAGGGTTCTCTGCGGTACTGATTCATCCCATCAATATTTGTTTCTCCCAAGTGATCTGTCTGTCTCTCAGGTCACTTTTGGCTCTTTGGCAACCTTTGGCTTTCTGAGATTTACTGTCTTTGGTATTGCTACTCACTTGTGGTCATGACTGACCACAGATGTCTAATCCCACTTCTCTCAGGGACCAGAGTTGCTCACTTTTGTCCAGCCGTACAACTGATTTGCAAGTTGAACTTGTCGTGCATGTTTCTTTTTGCAGGACTTCACTGCATGCAGCAAATGTGAATCCCGAGTGTTCAGCAGTGAACCCATAAAAGCTCAAGTAGTGACTCTCCATTATGTTTATGCAATCAGTTCTTTACGGATTGTATTATGGACTCTACTATTAATTACGATCTTTTATTGTGTGGCTCTTACAAATTTGATTCATTACTTTTGCCATATGCAAATTACTGATGCAGATTCCCCATGTTAGTAGCATCATTAAGACTTTTCACATTACATAGCTGGTTAAAGATGTTATTCTTAAGCTTGTAATTTTATGTATTTTCTATCTAGAGAAAAATATGTTCTATAAATGATAAATATTTATATACTGTAGGTCTGCATCCAGATCTACAGGTCTAGAGCCTGCACGAGGCATACTGATGATGCAGTACTGACTGCACTAGAAAGATTTGTGAGGAAGTTAATCATTTGGTCTTCAGAGCAGAGCATGATGGCTGTGTGTGTTGCAAATCAAGCCTTTGTTTCTAAACAAGAACAAAAATGCTGCCAAACTGTCCATTAAGTCAGCTTCGTTTTTTCTGTTCTCTAACCTGTTAGTACTTATCTCATGAATAATAATAATTGTAAGTAATGTTTTGGGTGTAATATCATGTCTGTTAGTCACTGGACAAATTCCTGCAGTGTTTTGTATTTTTTGGTGTCAATCTGAGGCTGTCAAGTAAATTTAAAGAAATGGACAGCTGTACCATCACAAGTAGACCTGCAAATGATGACAAGAGAAGCGTGCATCTCACTTGGTGCCAGGGAAGTTTCTAGCACTGTGTAATCATTCCAGCTGTTATCTGGTGACCTTCATGTGTGCTGCTTTGTGTGTGTTTGCTTTTGGTCTCAGCACTCTATGGATGGAGCTCCTGCTACATTCTGCCTCAGCTCTTGGTGCCCTGGGGGACTGCGGCATCAGCTTTGCACTTCTCAGCAATTAATTGCAATTGCACATTGTTCTCTTATCGCTTAAAAGTTTCAACTCTCTCCTGTGATTTTTAAGCCCAGAAGTTTTTGTTAACCTGTCAGTCTGCAAACAAAGAGGCCACTTGGATTTCTGGTTTATGCCCTTATCTGACTGCCGGTGGCGTTTGGTGTTATTAAGTCTCGTTAATTACATTTGTAAGACTGTAGATGGATGGTTGGTCTTGGTCATCAGGAAAGTGTCAACTTGGGCTTCTTTTCCAAACCATCCCATTAAGTTGCAGAAAAAAAGACCTCCTTGTTATAGTGAGGTATCAAATTTTGATATTTAAGCTCTCAGATTTCAATAATATGTAGTATTAATAATATAATAACAAGTGGTTTTTAGTGCTGCATGGCAAGTGATAAGCTACATCAATTGTTATCATATAGTGGTGAACATCAGATGGTGAGCGAATAACCAATGTCAGATGTTTCCCAGGGAGGTAAGAAGCTGAAGGCATTAATTTATTTGAGAAACCTCTTGGTTTATGAGGATGGGAAGCAATCTTCTGTCTCAGTAAAAATGTAAGGAATAAAAAGATCGATGACTGTTTTCAGGCTTTTCATTGGGTGGTTTAGTCCAGAAAAAATACAGACTGATTGCACTATGTGCTGTCCCCTTCAAATCTTCTGGAGTTGGTAACTGAGGAAAGTGCGCTCTTCTTTTACTTGCAAAGGTTGCCCTTCAAAACCATTCCAGCAATGTTTACCTTTCATACTTCTGTTAAACACTACCAGAGATCCCCTGTGAAGTAGGAAGCAGGTACAGATGGCTGCAAACAACTGTGGGTATCTAGTAGTTGCCTCTGATGAAGGTTTTTAGAGCAGGAATGAAGTCCCACCAATAAACTGAAATAGCTACATGGTGAATCCATGGGTTAAGTGACTGTATTTTCTAGCTTTGTGAATTTTTGTATTTTGTTAGAGGAATTAATGTCTTAACGGCAACTTTGAGCTTCAGGAAAGCAAAACACTAATGTCAAATGTTGTCAGTGATGCTACCAGGAAGGATGTTTGAGTCAGGAGGACTGTGTAGAATACTGCTGAATTTAAGAATATAAGAAGACTAAGACTAAACAGTTCCTTGCTTATTTTAGCATCACTTCCCAGCTTCCATTTTGACCTTTTCATCCTTTTCTAAAGAGGTCTGAATATCTCATAAGCTGCACAGTGATTTTTTTTTTCTTTTCCCTGTAATGACTTCTGCTAGTGTTTCATGATTTCTTAGTTACTTTCTCATAAAGCACCTATGAGAGCTGATATTGGTATCAACTACAACGGTTTGCAGGTATGAATCCTAGATGTGGGCAACGGTGGCAGCAACTGTGACCTTTAGTTTAACTCCCTTGTCAGGTGCCTTATGAGCCTGGTTAGAGGAACATTTTGCACTTGAGTAGAGGTGTGGCTCCTCAGTATGTTTTTTTGTTGGGCTTTTTTTAATCCGTCACCAAGATCTGGAGGACTGCTTGCTCAGGGATGTTACAATAATGACAAAAGTTATGAACATGCAGATGGTTAGTAGTTGAAAAAATAGGGAGGGCAGCCTCTCTGTGCAAGGTGATGTACAGGAAAGAAAGAGGTGATAAATTTTGGATGTTCAGTCTGCTCCTTCACCCTTCCTATGGATGTGGATTTCTGCTGCAGTTGATAGCACTGTGAATTTGGAGTGTGTGGTAAGGCTGGGGAGAAAGTAGTGTGCAGGCACAAAAACTGCGCTTTTAAAATAGGAGTTTGCTGCTTTAGGTGGTACTCAAGGTAACCTCTTGGTCTGTGCTGCTGAACCTGAATCACCCTGCTAAATGTATCTTTATTTTACACATGGGCAAAATACATGCAGTTAGCAATAAATGATATGACAGCGTTCTCACTTAAATGTCAAAAATTCTGGTATAACTATGAAGGATGGGATACATTTCTGTCTGTGTAGATCCCCTGGTCCTGGCACAGGCAATTGCTGGCCCAGTTCCTTGATAATGCTGTCTGACAAAAAGGCAGTAAAGACCTGCTGAGCATGAGGGAATGCCACTGCTGGGATGGCTTCTCCGGTCAGCGGGTTTTATCTTCCCTGTAAAATACTCTGTTAAGTTTATAAAAGATTAAAGAGAGAAGCAGCATGGCGCTGCTTTCTTGTATTTGCTTTCTTGTCAGCCACATACGTTGTCTCCACCTGACTGACCATGGTGCTTTGCTTCTTTCTCTGAGTTGTTGCTATTATTGTCACTTGTGTCTAATTTCCTTTTTTGTGTGGGTTTTTTTTTTTCATTTTCCAATGAGGGAATGCCTGAGTTTTTGCTATAGTGCAGTACATGCTGTCTCATTCTTTTAAGTTTTCATACAACTGAGCCTTACTTGGCTGAAGTTTCCTAAAAAAAAAAAAAAAAAAAAAAAGTTGGTGTTCATGTTTTTATTTTATCTTCTACAAACTGCAGCAATATTTTGCCTGTTTCCTGGGATTCTAATGTAATAATGTTAGAGATTATAATTTATTTATTTATTTATTTGGCATCAGGCAAATACGGGTCACTCCAGAAGGCTGTGTTGTTATTCAACATGACCTGGACAGGGTGGACAGTTCCTGGGGAGAAATCTAATGAAATTCAACAAGGGCCAGTGTAGAGTGTTGCATCTGGGAAAGAATAACCCCATGTACCAGTACAGGTTGGGGAATGAACTGTTAGAGACTAGTGTAGGGGAAAGGGACCTGGGGATCTTTGTGGACAGCAGGATGACCATGAGCCAGCCATGTGCCCTTGTGGCCAAGAAGGCCAATGACATCCTGGGGTGGATTAGGAGGGCTGTGGGTATTAGGTTGAGAGAGGTTCTTCTCCCCCTCTACTCTGCCCTTGTGAGACCGCATCTGGAATATTGTGTCCAGTTCTAGGCCCCTCAGTTCAAGGACAGGGAGATGCTGGAGAGAGCTCAGCACAGGGCAACCAAGATGATGAAGGGAGTGGAGCATCTCCCTTATGATGAAAGGCTGAGGGAGCTGGGGGTCTTCAGCTTGGAGAAGACAGGGGTGATCTCATTAATGTTTACAAATATATAAAGGGTAGGTGTCAGGAAGATGGAGCCAGGCTTTTCTCAGTGATGTCCAATGATAGGACAAGGGACAACAGGTACAAGCTGGAACATAAAAGATTCCAAAAAAACATAAGGAAAAACTTCTTCACTGTGAGGGTGACGGAGCACTGGAACAGGCTGCCCAGATGAGTTGTTGAGTCTCCTTCTCTGGACACATTCAAAACCCACCTGGATGAATTCCTTTGTGACCTACTCTAGAAGGTCCTGCTCTGTCAGGGGGGTTGGACTAGATCATCTTGTGAAATCTCTTCCAGCCCTTCAGATTCTGTGATTCTGTGATTTGCTTTGCAAAATGTTCTTCATTTTCTAAGTATTTAAAGAATCAACATTCATGAACAGTCATTGATACTGCCATGCAAACTTGTTTGTTAGTACTTTGTACTGTCAATGTGTACATCTCTTCTATGGCTAGAGAGATGGGTTGATTTTAAACCAAATAATTTTCCTAATAGCGGAAACAGTGGGACTGGCTCTGTGAAACTTAGATTCTTTAGAGTGTAAATAAGCACTATGCCTCAGATCAGACTTTACAGTAAGGATCAAGGCTAATGAAATACACATCTGTTTATCCTAAAGGGGAAATGCAAAGATGATTCATGGTATTAAATGAAATGGTTTCACTACATAGGCTATTTGTTCTTTTTCTTCATATGAAAACACTTTGGAAGATGGTATAATAAAGTATATTTAGTGCCTAAGGCAAATCTAACTCATTGATTATCTGTCTAGTGCCTGTATTTTTGTTCAACTGTAACTTAAGGCATTAGTACTGTTCTTAATACACTGGTACCATAGCCTTTTAATATTATAACAAGAAGTGGTTTGTAGGTTAATACATGCCACAGTGATTTGGTGTTTCTAACTCTAGTACATTATATCAAATAGCAATTTAGTAGAGAAGAATATTTTGCTTCAGGAAAAATAATTCTTGTCTATAAATACTACTGACTAGTAGGGACACATTAGAATAGACAAAATCTATGTATAGAATATATATAGGAAATAATTTAGAAAATAGGAAATATGTTTTCCCTATAAGTTGTAGTATCTGTTAAAGGGATACTTTACATTTTAATATTTCTGTGACAGATCTCCTATTTGTAAAGCAATTTACAAAGAGTCCTGGACACACTGTTTTTGGATCTGACGGACAGAAAGGGCTTTTCCCAGTCAATATACACTACTTAAGACACAGATCTGGCTTTAGTAGTCTCAGATAATTACCAGGATAGTGCATAATAGATCTGTCCACTAAAGGCATTAGTCAGCATTGCTTTCTGTGAATACTTTCACTGTTCCAGTGCCTTGTAAAATAAATAAATATTGGCATGTGTTTAGGTATGTCTGTTTCTCAAAGCTTTTTTCTTTTGTAGTGTATGAAAGCCATTTCTGATACGGTTCATCAGCTTCACTCAAAATACAAGTAGGCTCATACTGAGTCAGGTTCTCCCCCGTTTCCCCACAGTAAAAAATGGCTTTTTGGTCTGTACTTGATTTTCTTGTATTTGTTTTTAGCCACGAACCGTTGAAAACAGCATTAGTGTTATGCGAGTTACTGTCATCATACAAAATAGGAAACAATACAGGAATATTTTCCCCAGCAAGATGAGATACGTTTCCATTGCTGGTGAAGAGGAGATGATAATGAAACCTTTCAGATGATTCACAGTTTCCTGTAGGTAAATGTGAACTAACTGGTCTCCAAGAAACAGCCATTTACTTTTAGGAGAATAAGCATATATCTTATTTTGTAATTCACCAGCTTCCTCTGGACTGAAAGCAATGGACATTTCTTTGTCGTAGTGGATCTGGTCACACTATTTGCCTGAACTACAGTGCACGTCATTACTAAAAAGCATGCACTCCTTGCTCAGGGCACAGATTTGTAAGGCACTGTTCTTCTTACCCTGAACTGGCAGATCTCCCGTTGGCAAGAGCTGATGATTCCGGTACCAGAGTAAAGAAGAGTATTGTGGAGATTGTTGGCATCTGGAGTCAAGGAAAGACTTTTCCAGTGCAGTAGAAAATACAAAATGGTATGGAATTCCATTATATGCTATAAAGAGAAGAGCTGGAGTCTACATGTGTGTATGTGTGTGTTTTCTAAACATTACCATTTTTCTTTTTTAACACAACCAAGAAGAATATTTAGTTTTGTAATAGTGAGGTGTAGATCTCCTGATAGCTGTGGACTTCTTGAAAAAGCTACATTCTCATTAAGACAGGGTAAAGTGAAACGATTATCACATGAAGTAGGTCTTCTGTCTTAGGCAGATGTATTTTTTTTTCTGCAACTACTAATTGCTGAAACACTCTGAAGAATAATGCTCACCTAGATCTATCTTCTCCTGCTGTAGAAAAAGGCTTTCAGAAGAGTTGGTGACATTTTGATCTGAGAAGATATTTCAAAGCTAATTTAATGGAAAAGTATCATGAAAATTTTTCTGTTTTAGCTCAGCTTATTGAAGTTGTGATCCAACTGATCTAGGTTACACTAAAATTCAAGTCCATACACCACTTATTCCATTATTTCTTTTCCTGCAGAAAAGCTCATCTATGTGTAGATTAAAGAACAACAGCACAAGTGACTTAATGCCCAGCAAGGGATAGCAAATGACTCGGAGCGTTAAGTTGGCAAATGAGGAATACGGGGTTGGCTGTGACTAAAGACTGACAAATGCAGGCCTGTAGATTAGAGTCAGATGCTTTTTTTTGTAGTTTGGGCTTTCACACGCTTGTGTAACTTTAGGCTAAGCAGTTAACCACTGTGCGCTTCTGCTTGATTATCTGTGAAAAGACATGCAGCAACATCTGTACTACTCCTTAATGGTAACTCAGCGGTTTGATTACATTGTTTAATGCCTTTGTGCTTCTAGACAAGCAAAGCAATATGTTGGTGATATATAACTCCAGTCCATGGGAATAAATTTCTCTTGAAGATATGTGTAAAAGCAGAGAGGCTCATGAAGCTATTGCATCTTGGGTTGTATCTTTCTATATGTCTGTTCACCAGAATAAATTTGTTGTACGTGTTAGTGTCCAAAACTACCAGCACAGCCACTAATAACAATGAGGCTGCAACTGCACTGTGCTAGGCCAGCAAAACACAGGTTTCTCTGTTCAGCATGGAAGATAACAAGGCTTGACTTAGATAAGAATTCTGGGTTTGTAGATGAAGAGGCATCTGATCCTTGCTAGGACTTGCAAGATGTGTTTGCTTAGTTATGACAGTCCAAAGCAGATGTTAAACTTGCTGTCTAAAATAAAGAAGAGGTCACAGTGATATGCCTGGGAGCAAAAAATTGATTCTAGTTGTACAGACCTCAAGCTGACCTTGTCTTTACAAAAAGGAAACAGAGAAAGAGGCAACTCTTTAGAAACTATTCTCTTGCTCTGCTGAAGAATTCATGAGTTAACAGATCTAGATTACGGCAGAAAACCTGGAGCACCAGTTTTGGACCTTAAACTCAGAAGAGCATCAGAATTTGTGAAAACTAATCCCTACCTCACTTATTCATTAATTCCCTTGTGGAAATTTGCATCCCTTCTTCATATCTTTATAACAAGACTAATATATTTTCCTTGCCTGTACAATATTCTCTCATACTTCAAGGATCAGTGAGTCTTTGCAATGGATTTTTAACAGTACTAACAATGATTTTTTTTTTTTTTTTTGCTCAAGAATTGCCAGTCATTAGAAGATTAATTAAAATATCTGTACTTTAGCTTGATCTCCAAAGTCCTCTTTCTGCTCTGAAAATTGTTTACAGTGCTCCTCAGGACTTCAGTGGAGCAGCATTGCTGTCTAGTTTAAAGAGAACCTTTTCACAGGTATGATGCATTCAGCATATATATATATATATATATATATTTGTATATGTATATATATTACCAAAATGTTATTTTGCTCTTGGTGGGCAAATTGGTCTGTTCAAACCTTGTGTTTGCCTAAGCTTTTTAAAAGATCATCAGCCTTACTTAACAATTTAGCAATGTTGTCGTTTTTTGTAACCAGATAAACACAACAGAATTTTAATCAGTTCTTTTAAAAATATTACATTAGATCCAAATTATTAGACTGAAATGGCTATTCTTACATGAAAAAACTTCAATAAAATGAGGCATACTGTGTATTTTGCAATGGATATAGTATCTCAGAGTTCAGTTGAAAACACTTGTATGTATGATAAAGGGAATGTCCTCATGTTAGAGTTGACATTTCCATGATTTTCACCATATATGTAACTGAAGTCATTTATCATTAACCAGATACTTCAAAGATAACTATAACTGGACTTTTTATAGCCTTAATTGCACTGTGGTTAGTTTGAGTACTAGTAGTCACATTTTAGGAGTAGTGGAATGGACTAGCCCCATGAAGTGTTGCTGTTAGTCATATTTTAGGACCAATTTCTAATCTGATCTTCCTAAAACCAAAACATTGATGTTACACCTTTTAGGTGAAGTGGAACAGACATAAAAATACAAGAAAACAGTAAATGTTTGTGAAAATAACTTCACTTATCTCAGGGAAAAATCCTTCTAATGAATCTCTTGTATACTTGCATAAGGAGTAGGATAGAAATCTTCAAAGAGTACAGAGAACTAAAGATTTAATTAAGTTATTCTGTGCATTTCAGATTTTGTAGTGATTTTTAAACAAGGAAGAAGAACTAAACCCAACCTGGAAATAAATACACTTTTGGTTAATTCAGGAGCCTGTTAACTTGTAGTTATCCAGAATATAAGTTCTAAACTTTGATTTTAAAGATGAGATTGTTTTTCTTTTCAGGATACTATGACATTAATTCTAAAATGATAATTGTTACACACGTTGAAAGTTTTCTAGCAGCTGCTAAGAAAATTAATGTGTGGAAGAAAAGAAGGAAACGCAGAGTTACTGGAGAAAATAGAGAGGGAGACTTTGCATGTGAATTGTTAATATCATATACATTTAATCTCAGTTCATATATGTGAATCTTTTTGAAAATGTCACCTTAACATGAGACAACTTTCTTTTGAATATGCATTTTTATCCTATCTCAGCTGTCATTAGTCAGCCTTTATGAAGTTGTTAGTACTTTATACACAAGAACCCTTTTCAGGCAATTCTTTTAGCTATGGGTCTTATTCAGCCCTCTCACTCATGAGTGGAAGCTTGCAAATGAATCTCCAAGGGCCCTATTTGGCCGTGGGAGACACAAAGTTTCATTCTGCTTTGTTGGGGAAGAGATACTGGAGCTGATGAGGCTTGGAGCTACCTTTCTAAACCCCTCACACTTCTATAGACCAGTGTGTGCATGAGAAAGCAGGAAAAGGAGGCAGGAGGCCTGCTAGGATGAACAAAGATCTGCTGGGACAACTCAGGGAGAACGCAGCCACCTATGAGAGGTGGAAACAGGCTGATTCCTTGGGAAGAGCATGCAGGAGTGCAACCAGGAATGTTAAAGCTTTTTTAAGAATTAAACCTGGCTAGGAAAGTAAAGGAAAACAAGAAGGGTTTTTTGGGTACATCGGCAGCAAAAGGGAGATTAGGGAGAATGTGGGCCCACTGCTGAGCAGACAGGATCCCCTGGTGATAGAGGATGCAGAGAAAGCCGAAATACTGAATGCCTTCTTTGCTTCAGTCTTCACAGCCAAGGCTGGTACTTGGGAAGCCCAGTCCAGCAAGGATGCCCTGGGTGAAAGAGGAAGAGGTTAAAGGCTTGTTGGGCAAGCTTAAGTTTCATAAGTCAATGGGACCTGATGGGATGCATCCGAGAGTGCTGACGGAGCTGGCAGATGAGTTGCTAAGCAGCTCTCCATCATTTTTGAACAATCATGGTGGACAGGCAAGGTGTCTGAGGACTGGAGAAAGGCCAGTATCACTGCAGCCTTCAAAAAGGGCAGGAAGGATGACCCAGGAAACTACAAGCTGGTCAGCCTCACCTCCAATCCTGGAAAGGTGATGGAACAACTCATCTTGAATGTTGTTAATAAACATATGAAGGAAAAGATGGTTATCGGGGGAGTCAACATGGATTCACCAAGGGGAAATCGTGTTTGACCAACCTGACAGCCTTCTGTGAGTGCATAACCGACTGGCCAGATGAGCAGTGGATGTAATCTACCTTGACTTCAGCAAGGCTTTTGACACTGTTTCCCATAACACCCTCATCAGAAAAGCTCAGGCAGTGTGGCTTGGAGTGGACAGTGAGATGGATCAAGAGCTGGCTGAATGACAGAGCCCAGAGGTTGGTGATCAGTGGCACAGAATTGAGTTGGAGGCTGGTGGCCAGTGCAGTTCCTCAGGGATCGATTCTGGGGCCAGTCTTGTTCAGCAATTTCATCAATGACCTGGATGAGGGGACAGAGTGTACCCTCAGCAAGTTCGTTGCTGACACCAAAGTAGGAGGACTGGCTGATTCCCCAGAAGGCTGTGCTGCCATTCAGCGGGATCTTGACCAGCAATGAGCCAGCAATGTGCCCTCTTGGCCAAGAAGGCCAATGGCATTCTGGGATGCATCAAGAGGAGTGTAGCCAGATGATCAAGGGAGATTCTCTTCCCCCTCTCCTCTGCCCTTGTGAGGCCTCATCTGGAGTCCTGTGTACAGTTCTGGGCTCCCCAGCTCAATAGCAACAGGGAATTTCTGGAGAAAGTCCAGGGCCGTCAAGATGACCAGGGGACTGGAACATCTTCCAGGCTGCAGGAACTGGGGCTGTTTAGTCTAAAGAAGGGGAAGCTGAGGGGGAATCTCATTAATACTTACAAATATCTGAAAGTTGGATGTCAGGAGGTTGGGGCATCCCTTTTTTCTGTTGTAGCTAGTGACAGGACAAGGGGTTAACAGAGTGAAGCTAGAACACAAAAAGTTCCATTTAAAAGTAAGGAAAAACTATTTCATGGTGGTGGAGCCCTGACACAGGTTGCCCAGCAAGGATGTGGAGTCTTCTCTGGAGCTCTTCAAAACCCTCTTGGACTCCTCCTTTTGTGACCTGATCTAGGTGGACCTGCTGTGGCAGGGGGGTTGGACTAGATGATCTCTAAAAGTCCTTTCCAACCCTTACCTTTCTATTCTATGATTCATGGCAATGATGACCAAACCCAGTTGGTTTGCTCCATGGCCAGCTATACAGATTTCCAGCTTATGGGAATATAGTGTTGCACAACATCTTTTCTGTAACAGGGATGTTCCCTCTTCCTTCAAGGGAGGAAGCAAACCTCACTCTGCTGCTTGGGTGGGGAAACTGACTGGTCTGCTGCGTGTCATGGTTTAGTAGTTGGCTTGGCAATTTTCAGCTCGATGATCTTAAAGGTCTTTTCCAATCAAAATGATTCTGTGATTCTGTGTACTCTCAGTTCTATTCCAGCCTGTTGTCAGGGACTTGATCGTGCCAGAAGTTTCAAATGTCTGCTGCTGCTGCCAAGAGCATGGACAGCACAGACGTGGGCAGGAAGAATGCTTTCTGTGACTAAGATGCTGCTGACATAACTCCATAATAGAGTACGGTCCTTCTTTGCACAGGTTGCAAGATACCTCGTCTAATGAGAAGTACTTGGAAATATCTGTTTTTTGGTAGATTGGGCAAATATTTTTGTTGTCACTGTCTAGTCTGGCTCAACACTGTGACTGAAAACGCCGTGTTGAGGCTCCAGTGGTCTATGGACACTAGTGCTATAACTGATGCCTCTCTCTGTTGCTGGGCATGGGGGGATCCGCAACTGTGAGTGCTTCTAAGGAGAAAACTAGATCACAAAAGGATATACAGATCAGATTTCTTAGAGTTTTGTATTCCAAAACTTTACATTTTATGAATTCTTATACAATTCTACCAATACATTTCCGCACATATCTTATGAACTGCTTAGTGTTTGTTGTTTTAGGCAACATGTGTAAACAATAAGTGTTCAGAGCAGTGAAGCAGCTAATGTAACAAAAAGAAGTTATAAAACAAGTAAAGCTGCATGAAAGGAAAAAAAAAATCAGTGGGAGTGTGTGGGGGGGTGTCCCTTTTGCTACAAATATATACTGGCTTGTATAATAGAGTTTTCTTTAGATGAAGCACAATTCATATTGTGAATAGCCTTTTCAAGTAAATATGTCTCACTGTCATGAACATGGAGAATTGCTATGGCTGTCAGCATCTGTTCTTTTATGCTGAGAACAATTTTTACATCAAACATTAGAAACCAAAAGGATTTTTAACTAAAGTGTAGCACTACATTGTAATTTCCCTACTGCAGTCAATCTGGTAATGAAACTTTTTTTCAGTAAGAAAGTAAAGCAAATAAGGTTGTTTGTATGAATCCAGTGTGACAAAGCTCTTCTTCCACAAGACTGTTAGCAAAGAAAGCATTCATTTTTTTGTAGAATGAGACATAGATTTTATGTAAATAAGGGGCAGTTCCTTCTGAACAGATGTTTAATACTTAATGAAACTATTTTAATTTGTCACCCTGAAAAATGATATTTTATTCTAAATAATTGCCTTACTGTGATTGCCTTTTAAAATGCAGAAGTCTATGAGCAACACTGAAAAGAAAAAGCCCTCTTTGTATGTGCTTTTTAAACAAGGGCATACATCGTTTGTGCTTTGTTTCTAGCACAGTCTCTGCCAGCATCTGTGTGAGCTTCACCAAGGAAGCATCACTGAGGTGTTTGGAAGCCAATTCTGTCCATCTCTGCTCCTCTCTAAGGACTTGTGGTGTCTGCTCACTTCAATGCATACAGGAAGCAGATTTTGCAGTTGAAGTCTATGCAATCCCAAGCAGTAAAGGTGCAGTATATATTTTTACTGCTTTGAAATGTTGACCTCCAGTGAGGAAAGGAATTCCCTACAGGACAGGTCTAGTGCTCCTCACACTTGATTGGCGTGGGTGCCCAATTGAGACACTTTTTGTCTTCCCTCAGTGATGAGAGGCTGAGATCTGTTCTTTGCGTCCAGCTGGAGAGGCAGGTAAGATGCCAAGAGGCTGGGATGGCAGCAAACGGATTTGCCATATCTCAGGTAGCACTTTTGCCACTAAAAGGGATTTGTGCTGGTGTGAGGACTGGTGGCACAAGCCACCCACTTGCCTTTTGGACTAGCGTGGATTGCACTTGCCTCAAGCTTTGTCTGCAAATCATAGATATTTCTAGTGTCTGTTGCCAAGGCATCCTAGCAACCATGACAAAAATAAAGGTGAGGGAGTGCAAAGCTTTTGCCAGAAAGTGGAAGAACTCAGGAGAGGTTATAAAGCCTTTTTCACTCTCTGCTGAAATTCCTGAAGTTCCAGTGAGGCACGAGCACACAGCTGACAGCTGCCCCAGCAGAGATGAGGGATGTTGAAACAGCCACACACAACGCAAGGGGAGTCAATTTATAATGTTTTATTAACCAACTCCTATTTCCATTGCAGAATATTTAGTGGCAGTTCAAAAGAAAAAAAAAACAAAACCAAACCCCAGTAAATGTTTCATTGATTTATTGTTATTATTTGAACAGTTATTTTTTCAGAGCAAATAGACCTTCAGTTTTTCATAGCAGTTGCCTCATGCACTTGTCTTTAGTTGCAGCTTACTTAGTGCTGTGTTTTAGTGATTTACAGTGGCACTTTAGCTAGAAGAAGCATTTGATCAGTCCATCAGTCTGCCTCCAGCTGCTGTTGAACTGCATATACATTATGTTTTGAAGAATGTTAATCCTTTACATTATACAATCCTCTTTAAAAAATAATCCTGGTGTTATATAAGGGATAAGTAATGCGTCCTTACTATATTATCGTGGGTGGGAATATTTTGTCACGAATACTTTTATCCACGTAACCATCAGTAAAAATTAGAGGAAATAACATAAAAATAAAGACTTGTCCAATGTCATTAGGCAGCCAGTGGTACAATCATGACGTGAGAGTCCTTTTCTAGACCACAGTCTTCATATACTTAGAGATCATCTTGCAGAATGAATATTGCTGCATGTTGCTGTGCCTTCCTTTCCATAAGCAGTGAGTTGTTTTCAACAGAGTTCATGTGTTTGCAGTGGGAGTTTTCAATGAAGTGCTCAGTAATTTTAATAATTAAGAGACAATGTCTGCACTTAGATTATGCATAGTTCCAAAGCTGGAACTATTCTTGAAACACTTGTTTTATGCTTGAGGGATGATAAGGTGTACCAACTCCAGGTAACACCATCTGTCCATATAGAAGCCTTTTTTTACATGCTTGATAAAACAACCACAACGAATCCTTAAAGAAGTGTTTTGTCTCTTTATTTTGTTATTCAAATTGTCAGAATTATGCTCTTCCAGCGTAAGAAACTACTGAAAATTTATGAAAGCTTTAAAACCTGCTTAAAGAATATGAATGTGTTTTGTATATAACAAATACAATACAATACAATTTGAATACAATATGAAAGTATTTGTGTCTTACTCTGTGCTGATCATTCTTCCTGACTCTTCCTTTACACAAACTGTCCCAAGTAGGAAATCTTGCATTTAAACAGGTGCTGTGTTGTATTTTTTTTTTTTGACCTTGGATTAGAAAGGAGCAGATGATTTTCTATTCCCTAGGGAATTTTGTCTTTGTCCATTTTGTCCAATGTCATTATCTGATTTTGTACCTAAATGTGAAATGTATTTGTTGGAGTGATGGGTCTTTACTAGAGTAATGAATATATACAAGATGTCATGCTACCTGGTGGTGTCATGCTGTTACTTTCAATTACCTGCAACAGCAGTCCTCATTTGTGCCTACACTGTGTGGGATATAGAACAAATCTGGAAAGTCAGAGATTAAGTGATTCAAGGAGTGCTCTTAGACTCAACATGTGGGAATCTACCTGCTTATGCTTTCAGCTGTTTTAGAGTTGCAGCGTTGTTGCCTTTTCTAAAAGCAGAAACTTGTAATGATTATAGGAAGATCCAGTTAGCTGCCCAGAAAGCTATTCCACTTAAAGAAACTGTCCTTTATTTGTAGAAGATGCAGAATACAAACAAACCAATCTATCAGATCATATTCCAAAGTCTTGATTTCAAGGGTGTAACTGCTCACAGTTAATGGCGCTTTTCCTTTACCCCAAATGTCTGTCTTCAATTAAAGAATGATGACTCAAAAGAGAGATGCAGTTCATGCAGTCGAGCTATCCAAGTTAGTGTCTTTTATAATCTAATTATGATAAGTTATTGGGAGGCTAATTGGAGGCACCAGCAAAGACCATCTGTGGATCCTGCTTGGTGACAATCTTTGAACGGTCTTGTATTCCTGCTTGCAGGATCCCATTTACCAGCTTTTATGGAAAATTGTGCCCAGAGTGCCATTCTCCCCATGTTCCTTTCTTTTTCTTTCTCAGTTCAGAGCACTATGAAGTCCCACCTGCCCCTGGCTCTCATTGCAACCAGAGAGGGATAGGTCCAGCCCATAATCTCTCCTACTAGTGGAAGACCTGGCTAACAAAGCAGTTGCAACCCACTAGATCCTTCAGAAGTCTGCAGGCACAGTTCTGAAGGACTGAGCTCCTGATAGCCAAATAGTTGCCAGGCTGTGCTTTGGAGATCAGAAGGCTTCATAGGAATTTATTTGGAGTCATTTCCAACAACTACTGACAGCCCAGTCCTGGGAAAGTCTGTGCTGTGGTGATGATGAGATCTCCCAAGTTTTAAGATTTCTCTGCTATGTGATCTTCTCATCTCTTTGTAGGTAGAGTGAACAAGCTCTGGTTTCAGAAATTTGTCATTTTGGAATGCTTTGTGGAAGGAAAAAAGCTTTTAAAAAACTCAGTAACTCAGAGACAAAATGCAGTGCTTGCCTTAGGAATTTCTCTGACAAGTAGAGGGGAAATCCTTTATTGCGATCTCACAGAGCAGAACAAACTGGTGCAGTTGCATTTATTTGCTGTAAGGGGCCAGTAAACCCACTCTGAATTTTTCTTTAGATCTGATGTTCTTCACTGTAGACCCTTCAATGAGGTTGTCTGGATTGTGTTGAGTTCATTTTGGTCAAATTTTATTTATCAAAGCCTTCCTCTCATCTACTAGACTAAACTTTAAAAAAATATATAGATTCATTATATATTTTTATTCATTATAGCTTGAAAAGCAGCCATTTGGCTTCCAGAATACAGGCCAAAGTGATGGATCCATTCTGCATTTGCCCTTGTCTCTGGATGAACTGTCAAANATTATAGCTTGAAAAGCTGTCACGTTTAGAACTCATGTTCCTGTCAGAAGCCACGTGAGGTCTTTACACACCCCACCCTGGTGGTAGTCCTTTCACCGAGAGGGCTGACAGTGTCCCACACCTTGGGATCACAATGTCAGGCTTAATGTGATTGTCTTTTGCTAGTGGATGTCTGTCATATTTAATATGTGAAGGCCTCCTCTTTCCTGGCAGCCATTTGGCTTCCAGAATACAGGCCAAAGTGATGGATCCATTCTGCATTTGCCCTTGTCTCTGGATGAACTGTCAAATGTTCATCCATGTTGATTTTGACCTACAGCTGGGCATTGCTAACAGTCAGTCTACAAAATGTGCTGTTAATATCTGCAGGTTGCCTTTACAAATCACTGTATTTCCAGGGCCATGTGTTCTATTCTGCTTCATGGTTTCTCAGCTTGGTGTGCACTGCCTCTTATTCTGAGACACCACCTTGTGAGCAGCACATCAAGAATTTATCTATTCATGAAAAACTTGAGGCTCGTATCATCCAGTCTTGTCCTATAGATTTAAGCAGACTTTCTGTCCAAGCGTAAGAGCCTAATCTATGTCCAAGTGCCTTCTCAACCCTCTCTGGCTCTTGCACTAAGGCTGTGTTATGTTTGGAATATCAATCAAAAAGAGTAAGCAAAAGAGGGTTGTTTTTTTTGGTTGTTTGTTTTGTTCCCCCACCAAACTATTGCATGAAGAGCTGCACCTTGCCTTCCATGTAAAAATGCCTGTTGTCCTTTTCTGGAGCTGAATGCTGTGTTACCAGTGCTGCAGGAATGGACACCCAATTCATTAGCTCACGAGACAGGGGACTTTTAGAACTGAAAGGCTGGATTCTGTCTTTATGGGGGGAAATTTCTTTATGGTGGAGGATTGCATCAGAGACCTGTCATACTTTTGAGCATGTGAGGGGAGCATCCCTCCACATCTGCTCTATTGCCTTTCTGAAAGGATAAGACCATTAAGGTCTTGCTGTGCAAAACTTCCACATTTGTCAGTTTTTAGGACGCTCCTCGGACTGACTCTTTAAAAAAAAAAAAAAAAAGACTGTGTAGGTTTTGAAGAATTCAGCAGCTACATTGAAAGGGTCTAAAAAGACTTGAACTGAACACGGAACTAATTTCTGTTCAGGCTCTGTATGAAGTGTATTAGCAGTTCAAGTCAATAAGGTTTCAGTTGCACTGTGCCAGGTAGAATGGTTAGTAATATTTTTGACTTACAAGCAGCTATTAGTCTTTCAGATGGAAACAACTGTAGAAGTTCTATGGTTTTTGGAAAGAAAATGTTAGAACCAGATTAAATGGGGGGAAAAAGACTTAGTTGCCATTCCCTGGGAGTGCAGCAATTGCAGATAATAGATTTGGCATTAGATACAGCTGGGAGGTGAAATGGGAGGCTGGAATCAGGCACATTTTAAATGTGTCTCTTTTATCAGCTTGCACTGAACTGACAAAGTTTTGATCTTGGATTTTCAGTAGGACTGATACAATTTGTGAAAGCTTGGAATACACAAACGTTATCAACTCAAATAGCTAAATAAGATCTTTTTAACTGGAATTTGTGATAATCAAGAGAATGCATCTGGCTTCTAGCCAGCAATTACGAACTAATTACTGCATTAAAGATAGAAGGTTTATCTGCAGGTTACCGTTCCAATTACAGCTGCTTAACATAATTTAATAGATAACAAGTTAGTATTTAATAACCATGATAACTGTTAAGATGTAGGAAAAATTTATTTAATATTTTTTCCCCTCCAGTAAAGACTTTTCTAGGCTTTTAGCATATCACTGTGTTTTAGTGTAAACCATTTGTGGAATACTTCCCACATCTGTTTCTTAGGATATTTTTTAAACTTCTAGAAACCCTGCTAGAAATACACAATATGTATTTATAGCAAGTGCTCCTGTTTTGCCAGGGAGGCAGAGGGGAGGACAGTTTTACTTTCTCTTGGTGGGAGAGCCTCCTGTAGAGTTTTTAAGAATGAGTGCACTTATTTTTTTTTTTTCTTTCAAGAGAAAAGGCAATTTTCCAAAAGCCTGTGGGAACTTGTTGAGAGCCAACCCAGCTGGAGCAGGATAAGCCAGGAGCTGCTCCCTCTTACGGCTCCCCTTGGATTATTATGCAGCAGGTGACACAAGAGCCTGTTCTTGGGAAATTTTGTCTTCTGCCTTGCTGGGTGATGGGATCAGCACCTGCATTGCTGAGAGCCAGCGGGTACCCCAGTGACAGTGCCCAGCTGCCTGCGCTCTGTCAGCTGGCTGCCGGTGGGGAAGGAGCTCTGAGATCTGCAGGATGTGCTCATACTGCCACTGAGACGAGACTTTTCGATGGTGTGATAATCCAGGCTATATTTGCTCGGAAATATTTAGTGCTGAAATGCTTCAAAAATATTTAGCTTGAAAATAGTTACAGATAAATGACCCATGCTTCAGCTTTACCAAGGGTTTTTCTTATGCTTCTGGGACTGCTGTTGGAACAGCAGCTCTGACTTTGGCGAGGTCTGATAATGACCTGAATGGAAATGATGTGTGTGTCCCTCTACTACTGAAGTTACTATTATATACAAATGTTGTTGATGCTGTGTGCAGTTCTGACGTGTGCAGCCCCAAGCTCCCTGGGTAGAGATTTATCATAACAAATTAGGAACTCGTTTCTGGATTTCAGGTACCCTCCAGTCCTAAAAGCCACAGTGTAATGGGTGTGGGCAACACTAGAATGAGTTGCAGGAAGATTCAGACCTATGGGATGTATGTGATTTCTTTCTTTCTTTCTGTGCATTTCTCCTATTCTGAGTATTTCCTTTTACTTAGGAGGTCTCAGTTGACTATCAACAGATGCGTATGAAGTTTGGTTGCTTTTTTTTTTTCTCCAAGAAATATTGCAGTTCAATGATATAAAGGCTTATGCAGGTAGTGCTGTAATTGGTGTTGAAGATTGTCTGGACCTGCTTTGTCACCAAGTGGTGCTTGCCCGGTTTCTTGTCCTTAAACTGAAATTTAATGTTTCTTCCATGTCATGATTATTCTCGGAGTTTCTTTTTCAAGACAAAACACCCATAAGTCAGAGCACTCTGTCAGTGCTTCTGGGAATAAATCTGTCTTCTTTTTTTTTTTCCCAGCCAGTAACAATATTTTTGTATTCTGTCTTTTAAGCTGTAATTAAATGTGTAATTGGACAGCCATTTATTCATCCTTATTCTAGTTTATTATCTAATGATCCTGAACATCATACAGATGTTGCAGATCTGTTTAGATCAACATATGAAGGGAAAGATACATATAAACACTGAATTATTTAAAAATATCTCCTGGTTAGAAAAATTAATAATAAGATTTTTCTTTTATACTGGTGCCTCAGTGTAATGTTAACTAAAACATTTTTTGTGTACAAATCAGTTGATCTTGTTAACATAATGCTTCAGCCCACCATCTACATAAAAAAACCTCAAATGAAACCGACTGTATTATCTCATGGCACAACAATGCTGATCACTTCTGTTTCGGGCTTGTAACGACTCTTGACTGGATTCCCTTTGCTTCGTCTTGGCAAAGAACTAGTTGGAACCAACTTGGCTTCAGCCTTATTTTGCCATTTTAATTTGCAAATACAATGAAGAGGTAAATGGATTTGAAGGTAACAGTACTTCAAAATTGCTTAAATCCCTTCCTTAAGATTGTTCAGACCTCTTTAGCGTCTGAAGGTTTTGAGTGGGAACATGATGGGTTATTGCAATAAACCATGTATGATTTTTCAAATTATTCTTTCCAGTGTGATTGACACAGTTATGAAAAATTGTAGCAAGAGATGAAAGAAAATCGAGAAATAGAATACTGTCCAATACTGTAAAAGGAAAATACATATGATTTTTAAATCAAGCACTAGTTTCAATATATCTTAATTTTCCTGCTTCTGTGTCATTTCAGGGTAGAGTTATCTGTATTTTTGTTCTAATGTGGCTGCACTGTAACTAAAGATCTCTCCTATATTTTAGAATTCTGGGAGTGTAATGTTTGTTTTGGGAATAATCGCA